>BQNB010029866.1:0-55382 GCA_026074375.1 Tanacetum coccineum
TAGATGCTAGATACTTCATTAATAGTTTGGTCCCGAGAGTCGCATTAGAGCGTGCGAATTCCCATAAATTCTTCGTTGTCCCCAATTGAGTACTTGATCACCTCAAATTTTTCCACTCTACATATCCCTTTGTTTCCTTGGTTATAATTGCCAGAGTGCGGTGCATCATTTTGAATGAATTTTTCTGTTCCGCTATTGTTATCATTACACTTCATATGGTGTCTTTAGATACCCTCGTTCTTAGCAGCTTGGTAGGGATCGAGGAATGGACTTATGTCATGGTGATTTATAAGGTTTGATTTGTCATAATCGTCATCACTTGACTCTCCATCGTCACACAGCGTAATATTGTCGTATCCCTTTTCCTAAAAATTCCAAAGTGCATTTTTAGTTGCACTGCTCAATTTCCAAGGGTTTTTAAATTTTGAGCTCAACCAATTCATAAATTTTAAGTGACATTCCCTAACGTTAGCATCATTTGATTTAATAGCACGGGATAGTGGGTAGTATTTGTAGAAGAATTTATCAACTATCTCCACCCATGAAGTGATCTTGGAATTTCCTTCGTGTACCCACCATCGATGCGCTTCCCCGGTCAGAGAATATGGAAATGTTAGGATGCATAGTTGTTCTATATTGACATTGGGGGTTTTAACTAGATCAATTATCTGGAGGAATCTAGTAATATGGTCAACTGCGTCATTTGTTTCAGCCCTATTGAAGGCGTTATTTCATACCATTATAATCAACTCCGTGCTGATTTAAATTTTAGTATCTCTACTGGTTTTTGCCTTAACGTGATTAGGATTGGTAGGGCAAGGTGTGGTATGAGTTCCATTCGGATTAGGTGCTGCCATCGCGATTCGTCAGACGGTTTCCTAAAAATAAGCACAGATGATCAGTAGTAAGTGTTTTCATAGAAGAGAATACATGAGAGCAAAACAAAAAACCAAATATGAAATGTTGGTACTATATCAGATAACAAATACGTCGTATTCTATTGATCAGTAATACGCCGTATGAGTCTGTTGAATAGCAGTACGCCGTATCGAGTTCACTGAATACGCCGTATGTTTGGAAGAACAAATACGCCATTTAGACAGTAAAAACAACACGTTGTCCTGAGTAGAAGGTTAGATACACCGTATCTAACTGGTGGATACGCCGTATCAAGTGATCAGTCAGAACAGAATACTATATAAAACACAATTAAATGCAATAAATTAAAGCACATAATTAAACTAAACAATTGGCAGTTAGAAATCAGAATTAATAATTTTACACTAAACAAGTTAAAGGTTAGAAATACTAAAAAAAATAAAGATTAAACTAATCACTCCCCGGTAGCGGCGCCAAAATCCTTGATGTATTGTTGTATAGGTGTTATTTATGATTATGAGGTTTTACATTTATATTTAGCCGACTAACCTAAAGACAACACTTTAACGGGCAGAGCACCCGGTCCAGATGTAGCTTCACGATAAGTAGGGTGTCGAACACTAAGAGTGAGAGGTAACCTATTATTCTATCAGTATTTTATTCTATCTAGATTAGTCTAATTACTGGTTAAACCTAAGCTATACATATTTACTAGAGGTAAAAGGCGGTTTTCAGCCTGAGAGACTGGCACAGGTTTATGGTGACAAATATCAATTCTAAGCACAATACACACTAAAGCAAATAAACACAAGATAAAAGAGCGGAATGAGCCAAATAATAGAAAACTATATTAACTATGTTAAATATGATTAAATGATGGTTTGATTAATTAGTGCAATGGCTACTTATCTCGAGGCGGCATATCATTCTTAAGACTTAGGCGATACTTCTTCCTAAGACCTAGACACGAACAATCCTATCACGATTAACGCATCCGCATAAAGCATCCTATAGTTTAATTATAATCTACCATAGGGAATTAAAGCAGTGGTGATCCTGTTAATACCCTAGCCGATCAGGACTTTACCCACTTATTGCTTGATGTTGTTTTATACACCAGTAGTCCACCACTAAAATCAATATCAATTAATAAATGAACAACATTGGTTGAACAATTATCGGGTCACCTACCGGTCAACTAAGCTCATAATCAAAGAGTAATGATAAGGTGTCATTTGTGATCCTATTGGTCTGGGTATATAGAACACAACATGGAGAGCCATCCCGACATCTAGGTTACTGGTTAGGTCTCCCTAGACCCAGTTGAATGATAGGTCGCATGTACAAGGACATAAATATGTATAAGGCGATAAACATAATTAAACAACAATGATAAATTAAGCAAATCTGGATTAAAATAAACCAAACATTATAATCTTCATTAACATGGCTAATACCTGAGGGTATTAGCCCATAATTATTGTCATTATTAAAAGCGTGATTAAACAATTAAAAATCGAATGATTAAGAAAGTAAGAATTACACGATGTCTTCTATGGAATTAGGAGTAGTGCTCGACCTAGGCTGCTCTTCTTGGCTTGAGAAATTAGACTTTAGTTGTATACTATACATAGAATATGATATTGCACACTAAAACTCATTTTTGAGTCTTATATTTATAGTGTCTGAAATACGCTTGGATACGCCGTATGGGGATAAGTGGATACGGTGTATAGGGGTTAATTTCCTTGGAGTCCGCGATAAGATCAAATCAATTAAGATAATTACCATCAGTCATATTAAATGTGTATCTTTTACTAATGAACAGCTGTGCATATGGCGTATTGGTTGTAGTGGATACGCCGGATCAAGAATTGATCATTACGTGTTTCTTGTGCTGAGCTGGCGCTGATACGCCTTATCTTCATTGCTGGATACGGCGTATAGGTGCAGAAAATAGTATTCTTCAAATGTCTTCGTTTAAGCTCTCGAATTGCGCCTTTTTGCTTCTTCTTCACAAGTGACTCCATAATTACTGCAATAATAAACTTTAAGCAATTAAGTACCAATATCTTGCAATAATTATATAAAAGTGGGTAAAATACGTAGGATAAATGATAGTAAAGTATGACGTTATTTGATGATATCAACCCACAACAAATGTTACACCCAAATTGCCTTAGCCTTCCTTGTATGTACTTGTTTTTAGTACATTATTGTAAAAGCCATTTAATTAATTGCTTGAGTACGTGGTTGCTAAGTTAATTCTTTTATTAGTATATATAGTTTTAGGATTAGGATTCATGGTAGCTTTATTTTTATGAAGAAATGGGGACGAAGTCAAATTATTACTCCCATATGAGCTTAATACACTCCATGTTTGTTGATCCTTTCAATTCGGGTCATTAGATTAGTTAATATCATTGAGTATCAAAAACTCAAGTGTAGGGGTGCGTTTATAAACCCCAAGTCATGTATTATTAATTTTTAGCAGATGGCAGGGAAAAGTGTACGAAAAAAATAGAAAAAAAAAGTGAAAAGAAAAAAAAGAAAAAAGAAAAAAGAAAATTGAAAAAAATAGAAAAAGAAAGAAAATATATATGGACTGCCATCTCGCTTATGTTTATGTTTATGTCAGAAAAGAGTCAAAAAAGAAAAAGAAAAAGTTTGATGTATAGTTTTGTATATCTTAGTCCTAGTGTGGTCGAGTCTTGGCTTAGCAACGTCTTCACACGTATTCTTGTATATTAATTAACTCACCACCACCCTAAATCCACCCAAATATATCCCATCCGTTTCTGTTTAACATACACCTAAACATCACAACCCTTTAAAGACCTCTTTGATAGTAATTTCAAGGTGCTTACGCCACAGCGGTGGAGGTTTGATCCTTTCTCAAGCTTATGGTAATTTATATGCTATGATAGGTAATGAGTGCTAATTTTTCGTTTCCTATATTATGGAGACAACCCCAAAATTCTCAAAATAATTTTTCAAACCCACCTAACCGGTCCAAGCCAACGGTTCAATCCCGAACCGTTCCTTCAACAACCGTCCTCAAAGCTTTAACAATCAATCAAATCTAGAAGGATTGGTATCCAACTTTATGGCATCTCAAGAAGCTAGGCTGACCAAGTTTGAAACTGCTTTAAATCTTGATACATCTTATCCGATCCCAGATGGATAGAATACTTAGACTTATGCGACTCATGCATAACCAAATATCTTAATCCACCGTATCGCGGTAACCAAACACGATTCCCAAAACAACATGTTCCATCGGGGCGAAACTTGAATATTTGCTTAATCAATCTCCCTAAATTTTCTGCCTTTACATTCTTTCCTTTCATTGCTTCCTCTTGAGCTTTACGAATTTGCTTAGGCAGGTTATTATGAACAGTCATCATTAAATCTCGAACACATAATGGCTTAATCCTTTCCTTAGGACTTAAGGCGTCAGCCATAACATTCGCTTTTCTAAGATGATACCAAATTTCATAATCATAATCACTCAACAACTCAATCCACCTTCGTTGTCTCAAGTTTAACTCTTTCTGATTCAGAATATATTGTAGGCTCTTGTGATCGTTAAAAACCAAACTTCGTTCCATATAAATAATGTCTCCACAATCTGAGAGCGAAAACAACGGCTCCTAACTCTAAACCGTGAGTAGAGTAATTCTCTTCATAGACTTTTAATTGTCTAGAAGCATACGCTATCACCTTGTCTCTTTGCATCAACACGACTCCATAACCCTTAAGAGATGCATCACAATACACCATGAAACCTTTCATTCCCTCGGGCAATGCTAAGATTAGTGCACTACACAACTTCTGCTTCAGTGTTTGAAAAGCTTCTTCTTCATTTCCTCACTTGTACTTTTTATTTTTCTGAGTTAGCTTAGTCAGTGGCTTAGAAATCAAAGAAAAACCTTCAATAAACCTTCGATAGTAGCCAACCAATCTAAGAAATTGTCTCACCTCCGTTGGCGTCTTCGATGCAGCCCAACTCTTAATGGCCTCGATCTTGGCAGGATCAACAAAAACACCACTACGATCAATCACATGACCCAGAAATTGTACCGAATCCAACCAAAAGTTGCACTTTAAAAACTTGGCATACAACCTCTCTTTCTTAAGCAGCTCTAAAATAATCTTCAAATGCTTCCCATGCTCTTCATCATCCTTAGAATAAATCAAAATATCATCGATGAACACTATGATAAACTTGTCATGATATAGCTTGCATTCTCAGTTCATCAAGTCCATAAACACAATAGGCGCATTAGTCAATCCAAACGGCATTACTTGGAACTCAAAGTGACCATACCGAGTTCTAAATGCAGTAATCGGAATGTCTTCCTCTTTAATGCGTAACTGGTGATATCCTGATCGCAGATCGATCTTAGAATACACGCTCGAACCTTGCAACTGATCAAATAAATCATCAATTCTCGAAAGAGGATAACGATTCTTGACAGCCAACTTGTTCAACTCGCGATAATCTATACATATTTTGAAAGATCCATCTTTCTTTTTCACAAACAACACCGGTGCTCCCCACGGTGATGAACTCGGACGAATAAATCCTTTCTCCAACAGCTCTTGTAATTGTACCGACAACTCTTTCATCTCAGACGGTGCCAATCTATACGGTGCACGCGCAACAGGTGCGGCCCCCGGTACTAGATCAATTCAAAACTCTACTTGCCTCGGTGGTGGTAGTCCTGGCAGCTCCTCAGGAAACACCTCAGGAAAGTCACGAATTACAAGCACGTCTTCCATTCGTTTCTCCTTTGATTTCTTCTTCGTAACGTGTGCCAAAAACAAATGACAACCTCGCTCGACATATTTTTTTTTTTTTTTTTTTTTTTTTTTTTTTTTTTTTTTTTTTTTTTTTTTTTTTAACGGGCCCTGATACACGAAATAATATTCAATCGAGATCCACCTTTGTCGCCTTTAACTATTAACGTTTTATTCCCATACGGTATACGAACAACTTTCTCGCCACAGACGATAACAACATCGTGCTTGACAAGCCAATCCATACCGATGATGACATCAAACGTACCAAGCTCAATTGGCATAAGATCGATTTCAAAAATATGGTTCTCTAAACTCAAAGTGCAACCTTTCAAAACAGTGTTCGTACTAACTACCCTTCCGTCAGCTAACTCTACTTTATAACTATCCTCTATTTTAATCGGTTTAATATCGAGCAATGAACTAAATCTAATGTTCACAAAACTCCTATCGGAACCCGAATCAAATAAAACAGAAGCATAGCGGTTATTTAGCAGAAACGTACCAGTAACCACATTCGGACCCTTCGGCTCAGCGTCCTTAATAGCATAAGCTCACATGAACTCTCCAAAACCCCCCCCTTCTTCTTGCTTCACCTTCTTTGGACAAAGGTTCCTAGTATGATCTTACTCACCACAATCATAACAAGTCTAAATAGGTTGAGCGTTAGCACCCATAGCAACACTCTTCTCCCTACAATACCTTGCCTTATGTCCAACCTTTCCACACTTGTGACATTTGTTCGTACACTGACCAACATGGCGAGTAAAACAACGTTCACACAAAGGATGCTTTCCATCATTAGGAGCGGTAACCATGGCTCGCGCATCTCCTTGATTTTAGTTATTCTGCAAAGTCTAACGAGAGTTATCCTTTTGATTGCCCTTACCACTACTATTTCCACCTTGAAGTTTCCCACTTCACTTCTTTTCCTCCAAAATTCTTCATTTCTAGCTTGCGACTCTGCTCCATCAACCTATGAGCCATACGTATTGCTTCCATTCAAATCACAGGCTTAGACGATGTCAATTCACCCTTGATGTTGTATCACGTAAACCTCGAATATTAGCATCAACCTTTACTCTTTCTGGCTCAACCATCTCTCGACACATCAATGCAAAACCTCATTGAACCCTGAGATAACAACATGTCATACTCCTTAATCTTCAAGTTCCACAACTCGTGCTCCCATGCGTTGTATCTCTTCTATCAGACAAAACTCAAGTCACATTGCTTCATCTCAGTCAAGGCATTGGTTCACATCTCCAAACCTATAGTTGAAACTTTAGTTTTCCACCAAGTCAAAGCTGGTCCTTCCAATGTAGCAGCAACAAACTTTACCTTCTTACCCTCAGCACATTCACTGATCTCGAAAACACTCTCAGTTTTCTCGAACCACCTTCGCAATTCGACAGCTCCTTCAACTCCACGAAAGGCAGCAGGATTACACTTCATAAACCCAACAAAAGTGCACTCATGAACAGCAGGTGCAGTGTCTCGACCCATAGCTGGCCCAGATCCACTAGCATCATTCCTAACATTCGCTTGCCTTGCCCGCTCAGCAGCAATAGCGGCATCAACACTTTCCTTGATCATTCGGCGAATAGCAGCTTGAGTCATAGGTGCAGACTTTGGAGGCATGATTCTGTCACGTCACACAGAAAACAAATCTGGTACATATCATAACATGAGACTTTCATAACAAATATAAGACAAAACTACCCACAACAACAGCCATAACAACATCAAATAGTAATCAAAAGATATCATTCTTTTTTCATCACAAAGAGTTTAATACATAGTCGCATGTCTCATGAATGATAGTAAATCATTACAACCATAGTAATAGTTTACCAATTGAGGACTCAGTTTAGTGATTACACAACAAAAGAAACTACAATTAAAACTAAACTACTACACATCAGGATGAGATCCTTACGGCTCAGACAAGGACTCGCCTCATCTTCAAATCGGAACACAATAGCTTTCATTCGTTTTTCCATACAAAAATCCCCTATGAATCATCTCTTATAGAACTCATGAGCTCAGAACTATAGTCAATAGAGATCTCTCTAACCCGTTCAGTCTGCATAACGAAGGAATGTGTGCTCAACCTTTGCTTCTTCGAGTTTCCTTCTTCAGTTTCTTAACACTCTCTTTTTCTCCACATTCTTGACTTCTCAACCAACTTTTCCATTGCTGCAGTTCCTTATTCCACACTAGAACGCACTTCATTACCTAAATCCAAAATCAACTTACCATAAAACCTATCCTTTGCCTCTCCTTTCTTCTCGACCAATGCATGCGTCGTCTCGCGACCACACAATCGTCTCGAAAAATTGACCATTCGACCAAAAAGAGAGTCAATTTCCTGTCTCATGAAGCCAGGTAGTAATCTATCACCATCCTCTCGAGAAATACGGTAGGACCCAGTGTTTTGAAAGGCTCAAGGCGTACTAAGGCGCAAAGGGCTTATGGAGCCTTGAGGCGAGGCGCAGATCAAGGCGCGGGCTTCATGAATATGAGTCGCATTAAATTGAAGTAAATTATAATAGTTTAGGCGAAAATTTATAGATTAATGATGACTTAAATAACACTAAAATAATTAATGTATCTAAAAAAATTGAATAGTTAAACCAAAAATATCAAGCAATGTATCATATTCATGGCATGACGAGATTACGTTATCTCATGCGTAAAATAGAAGGATGAGTCTGTATGTGCAGACACTTGAATTGAACGACCAAACACTCAAATTGATTGATTTATTTAGTTTCTAGGTAATCTATTATTAACATATGAGGGCGATGAATGTTAAATTCGAAAAGAAAGTTTCAAAATCCGTCACCTTTCCTAGGCGCGCCTAGGCTCAAGGCTCTAAATCCCAAGGCTCTGTGCTTTTTGTGAGCCTTGTGCATGTGCGGAGCCTCGATCTGAAAAAATCCCTAAAGCTTAGCCTTAGAGCTAGTCGCGCCTTGAGGCGTGCTTTTTAAAACTATGGGTAGTAGACGATTCACCTACCTCATAGACACTAACAGGAATAGTCTCATCCTCTTACTTAACTGGATTCTCAACCTCAATCTCATCATCAGGTTCAGACTCAGAAGCAGGCGGCGGAGGATTAAGAGGATCCACCTCTTCGTAAGGATATGTCAACTCTGGCTCATTCTCATCTTCCTTGATGTCGATCTCCATATCATCTTTGTCTTCTTGAGGATCTTCTTCTTCCTCAAATTCGTCTTCTTCCGGGTCTTCGTCTTCATCTTCTATGACAGGTTCGGGAACAATAGGAACATCATCGTGTTGATTCGGCTCAACAACGGGTACATCATGATCATGATCAGAAGGAATCACATTCACCATGATAACCTATAAAATATCGCATAATACTTACTTAATAGCGTATCACTTCTTATTATTATCATTCAATAGCATTTCACTTTTTATTATTATCAGAACACTATTATCAAAATAACAGTTCGCATCAAAGCGCAACAACAAAATTTTACGATTCGCGACCTTCTTGATTCGCATATATCTTAATTATATTTCAAACATATATAATAGTAGTTATCATATAATCACATGACATTTCATGCATATAACACATGCACAAATGCACCAATACATAATACTTTATGCATCCAACACATGCATAAATATCCATACTTAACCAATCACACATATAATACATACATAAATATACTTACACGTAACAATTAATAAATGTACCTTACATGTAACCAATGGCAACGAGGAGTATCGCGTGTGTGTAAAAGTGTCAAGTTAGGTTTTTCAAAAGACTCGACCTAGTTCCTTACAACCTTAGACTCTTGACATACTTTGATATCTAAAATGACTACAATCC
Source organism: Tanacetum coccineum (assembly GCA_026074375.1). Classification (NCBI taxonomy): domain Eukaryota; kingdom Viridiplantae; phylum Streptophyta; class Magnoliopsida; order Asterales; family Asteraceae; genus Tanacetum; species Tanacetum coccineum. Next base: position 9,551 of record BQNB010029866.1, read on the forward strand.
GAGTTTTGAAAACAACCTAGTTCTCTACAACCGAAGCTCTTGATACCAATCTGTAACACCCGCCCCGAGGGGCATCGGATTGCGTAGCGGAAATTAGCAATTTGGTGTTACTAAACAGCATCCGTCACCATGATAATAGAAAAACGACTCAAATAATACGTTTACCAAACATGTGCTCAACAATTATTCAGAGTTAAAATGCATTTAGGTCCTACAGAATCATAACCATCGTCTATTACAAACCATGAAAAGCAAATTGTTTTCAAATAAAAGACATTGTTTTAAACACAACATAAGATATTGTTTTTGAAAGACCGGAACACACAAGAAGTCTTTCCATAAAATCCATCACTAACACGCACGACACCGCCACACCATCGTTCCTCACCGTGTTACCTGGATAATACAGTTTAAAATGTCCCACAAATTGAGTGAATCATAGTGTTTAAAAATTAATCAATAAGTAAAAACCTTTGAACACATTATTAGTTCTCGGGAAAACAAAGCAACGAATTGCAATGTATAGCAACTTTTTTTCTTTCACGCAATAAGCTCATGAACGACCGAACGTTAACAATACATATGGTATTTCATATGCTAAAAGGTTCCCCAAACAAGGTATTATTGTCATATACCTACTAATTTCTAATAACAAAATGTCCGTTTGACAGGGTGGTCACAAGGATTCATACCCCGGACAGGGTTGTCAAACCCAATAGATCTATTTAATGCATTAGCGTTTACCTCTCAACAAGGCAATTAACGGTTCATGAAATAAGGGACTTCGACAATAGCAACTTATGCGGAAACAATCTCATAATCGGGTCCAGCATACCATAAAATCATATGTGTTCGATTTATAAAACAAACATGTATCCCCCTTGCGGGTTTAAAAACATTTAAAGAATTTAATGCGAGGCTATGAACTCCCCGAAGAAAATACCCAATTCATAATCATCACAAGCGCAATAAACTTCACGTCTCAACCGCGACCTATATAGTACATATATAGCGGCACGTGACTAAAAGTATAACATATCATATATTGCATACTTGCATATATATATATATATATATATATATATATATATATATATATTACGTATACACAATCATATACTAGAATCTCTAAGTGCGACGCAAAATATTTCGCTTTGACTTATTTAATAATATAAAAAACGCTTTTAATAAACCATATGAGAGAGAGAATTGGAAAATAAATTTGAAAATGCCACTAATTATAAAACACGTAATTTTGTGAAAAAATTTTGTGGGTGATTTGTCGTTGTGTAACACCCCCAAAAATGTGTCGCAGCGGAAATGTGTCTGGGGGCGTTACTTCATAATACACAGCGCTAGATACAAGAGAACGACCTCTAAATGTGTCGTTTGAAAAGTAATCTCGTTGATTTCCTTGAAATTGATATAATGTTTGTCCTATAATTGCATCACAATGAAAAGCTTGAAATTAACACAATGAGATTTGATCACTTGTATGTATGTAGAAATCCATGAATGAAATCTTGTCAGTTTAGACTCCAATGCACATCAAATAATCCAAGCATCTAATTCACCTGAGAAAAACATGCTTAAAAAGTGTCAACATAAAGTTGGTGAGTTCATAGATTTGTTTAAGTATAAATGTTGAACCAAGGTTCTGTAAAGTGTGTATGACCATTTAAATCCTTAAATGTCCTTCCAAAATGTATGTATGATTTTTAGAAATCAAATAGTTGTAAAGTATGCATGACCATTTCAATCCCCAATAGTCACCAAAACGTATGTATAGTTGAACCACCTTTATTCAAAGTATGTATTGCCACTTTATTCAAGACAACGCGCAAGTATTCATGTATATGTATTGTTGGCCCTGTAGACCCAACCAATCGTATTCCGACTTTGTATAACGTTACGATGCCCATGATAGCTAATCACCCGAAAGGGATAGTCAACCCCGAATAGATCTAATTTATAACATTCGCGGACACATGCAAAACGTTCGTTTGCCCATTGATAGCAATCACCCGAAAAAAACAGAGATTCATTACCGAGATAGATCTATTTCATAACATTCCGTGCTCACCCTCTCCAAGTGATTTACATTTCAGAGAAGCTGTGACGAAGACTATATATATACCCATCACAGATGTCCCCTCCAAGAACATCCGGGCCTTTATTTAAAGAATATGTACTCCCGTTACAGGTGTCCCCTCCAAGAACACCCGGGCCTTTATTTAAAGAATATGTACTCCCGTTACCGGTGTCCCCTCCAAGAACACCCGGTCAGTAATGATATTGAAACAGTTTCAATCCGCTACTTAATCCGTAATCATTAGTAAAGTATGCGATCGTGACCAAAAATAAAGCCTAGAAATGTATCCCAACGAGCTATGTAAATGAGTATGGTAAACCAATTTTGTAAACATCATGTAAATGCATTTGTAAACAAGCATGTTCTCACCCCAAAAATATATGTAAAACCCGTGGACTATAAACTCACCTTGATGATGTAGAACGATTGCGGGAATGTACACATTGAGTACAAGACAAAACATAAACTTGAACGGCTCGACCAAGAGTTGCAGCTTAACCTAACTGCTAATCCCACTAGCCTAGATACTGAATTTTGGTTTCTCGATGGATAGTCCACCTCAACCGACACGTTGATAAAAGATTTAGATTTCAAGTTGTAGTAGTTTGGTGGTTGGTTAAATAAAATAAATCGAAAGTAAACGCAAAGTGTGTAATATATGCCGTATATATTACTTATGAAAAATAACAATTATATAACTCATACTGTGAATTATATGACAAAGACAAACAATCCAAGGATTAATATGAAATGTATAATACTTTGCAAGTATTATATAAGAAGTGTGAGTAAATAATTAAACCAAACAGTTTGACATGTTTTCGGAAATCACCACTTAATTAAATAAAAGTTCTAGTATAAAAGTAAACACACGTTTTAAAGTCTTTACTTTGTCCATTAATCGGGAATTATAAAATAATATTTTATAATTTAGTATTCGTTTCCTCGACGGGTCTTAGTTAAACTAGTTGTCTCATTTACAAAAGTGTAGTTCTCGTTCGTTTATCTGGTGATTGTATAATTACAAATTAACGATCTTAAGACTATATAACTTCGTCTTTTATCGGTTTTTCTAAAATAATAAAAATTATAATGAAATTTATTAAGTATATAACTTTTTATAATTTCGGCATGAACTATTCGTTATACCACGTTTCCTATTTTCGCAAAACTCAACGTTTTCCCTTAATCAATATATGTTGCAATTATTCTCGTTCCAATATTTCAAACACCCGCGTGTTTTAGATATAATATGTATATATATATATATATATATATATATATATATATATATATATATATATATATATATATATATATATCAAATAAGAAACGATAGAATAAATAATATATTTGTTTAACCATTAACCACCATTTTAGTTTCGATTTATTATTTATAAATCTCGTAACAATTTTTATTAATCGATTATTATAACTTTGTTATACCAAACGCACCCTTAGTGCGTCAACTGCCAAACCAAACGCCCCTTTACGGGCAATCATAAACCAAACAGCCCTTATGGGTTGTTAACCCACATCCAAACGCACCCTTTCTGGTTAGCAGCAAATCCAAACGCACCCTTTGTTGATTTTACTCAGCCAAACGCACCCTCTTTCGATTAATAACCAGAAACAAACATACCCCTTGCCTTGTCATTAAACCAAACGCACATGTTGGTGCTTAGGTTAATCCAAACGCACCCTTTTGTGTTCTTGGCAAAACAAACACATCCTAGCTGGTGCAAAACCAAACCAACGCACCCCCTTGGTGCTTTTCTACAAAAACAAACACCCCTAGTCTGCTGTAACAGCCAAAACGCACCCTATGTTGATCTCTAATAAACCAAACGCACTATTGATGGTGTTGTTTATCAAAACCACGCACGCTATGGTGGTTCGGTCAACCCAAACGCACCTGCTGGTGCTATTCTAACCCGAACGCAGCCCTATAGTGCCTAATTCTTTAAACCAATGCACCCTTGTGGTGACTCTGCCAAACCAACGCACCCTCATGGGTGGCAGAGACAACCTAAACGCACCCTGTTTGGTGGTTTACCAGCGAACCAAACGCACCCTCTTATGGTGCCATTAAACCCACGCACCCTTTGTGGGTCGTGGTGATGATGATGACGGTGGTGGTTTCGTGGGTGGCAAAGGGTTGCCCGTTGAGTGGGTGGTAGTGATGAGAGGTGTGTGCAAGCCGAGTGGGTGCGGGGATCGGATAAAACGTGTGTGAGGAGCATTTTTTGAACTTGACTGGAAAACTCACCGGAAAAGTTTTCCGCCGGCGGCGGCGGCGGTGGCCGGCCGGAAATGGGGAGAGGGAAAGAGAGACATGGATGTGTGTGTGTTTATTATTTCCAGATGAAAAAAATGTTAAGTTTTTATTTATATATATATATATATATATATATATATATATATATATATATATATATATATATATATAACTCATAAAGTAAAGTGGCAAGTTACAAATAGATGGGGGTTAGTTTTGTAATATTTTCACAAGAGCCAAAAGTGTAACTTTTGATAAATATTGGTTTGGGACTCGTTTGAGCCACTTATCGGATGATTCAAAATACGAAACTTGCGCCATTGTTTTCCAAATAATTTTTCCAACAAAAATGAGTATTCATTTGATAGTATTTCATAAATATTTTTATAACATTTATAAAAATATTTGTTATTTATTTGGAAACCCGGTTATGTCTTGTCCGAAAGTAAAAATAAAAATAAATTTTTAACTCGAATATTTGCGTTATCAACAAACGTTACTGAATAAAATGATGACTAATTTATTAAATATTTTTATTTAATAATAAGTGTTAATTAAATATAATTTAATTATTTTCTTGTTTCTAAAATCTTTTCGAGGCTTTTCAGTCACTTTCTGACTGTTTTCGGGTCTCGGTCAAAACTAAAAAGTTGTCAGGAATGTCGTTTTACATCAAATTGCTTTAGAGTCCGAATCGTGAAAATGTGATTTAGTGGCTCGTTTTTGATAAATCAACTTAGGAATAACATATATCTCTTTTAAATATGTTCAGAAAAATTACTGGTTACGCGGTAAAACTCATTTTATGTGACAAAAAAAGACAAAAGTCAAAAAGTCCAATCGACCTTAAAAGTCAAAGTAAAATGTCATTTAAAAAATTTCAGAAAATTAACCGGTGTACAGTACCTACCCCTTAAAGAAATCTCGTCCCGAGATTAAATTTGTGTTAACCGTTTGTGTGACCAAGAAAAGATTTAAGATTTAATAAACCAGTTCTAAACAAGACGCTGATAACTTTATTCAATAAAATTTAAATGTTTCGACACTTTTCCATATACCAAAATTTTTGGCTAAGTTTGACAAGGATATTTAATCCATCAAAATAGGTATCTCAAAAAAAATACATAACATGTCCCCCTATGACTAATGTACAACTCGTTATAAGGAAAATCTCTTAACAGTGAAAGTGTCTAAGGGAAAAGTGTAGTCGCGTGAGTATGTATGTATAAGGTTTCAAATGTTCAAGGACGGGGTCTTGTTTTTTATATCTGTAATCTTCGATGATTAATAACGGACGAGGCTAATTGAAGTAAGTATCCAACTTACTTAGGCAGTACTAGGAATGTACACGACTAAGTCTCCGTACTAGTGTCCAAAATGAAAAGTCCCCGACTACTCTTTCGTCGATAGGTGTTTATCTGGTTTAAGGGGGTTGCATTACCTATTGGATAAAGTTGTACCAAGGACCACTCCAGGACCCAACAACAGTAACCATAACTACAATAACCCTAACAAATGGTGATGGGATGCAAAGAGTGAGGACATTCGAGAAACAATATCCCCATAATAAAGTTCAACAAATGAGAGGAGCTCGCGGGAGAGCTTATGCGATAGACGGCGGAATATGGTACTCAGTCGTTAGTTCGAGGATGAATCAACCCAAATATTTTCAAGTGTGTAACAATCTTTTAGTTTTCACGAACAGTTTGTAATCGACTGAGGATTAGCAACGGCAAACAGAATAACTTAAGAATGAGATAATGTAAAAAAGTTTCAAGCGAGCCTTAATATTTCTACGGAGTGGCAAGACACCATTGGTGGCTTCTAAAACCTTTTTAACGGATTCCGGTGAATAATCGGGTCGACTTCAAACTCCGTGTCATACTTGGATACCATTAATCCCACCATTAAATTCATTACTTACAAAAAGGAGCGTCCAAAAATATGAAGTAAAAAATGATAAGCTATGGTTCGAGCAATACAATTTCTTTATTTAACCGAAGAGGCGCCCAATCTTTCAAAAGAGATAATAAATCAGCCTACTAATATTTTCGATGCAATACGCGTACTCACATAACCTTCAAAGTGGTGGATAACATGACGATGCATGTGCTCTAATGAGTATGGGACGAGTGTTTAAAACTCGTCTTCGGAGACGGGGAGTAAACTACCAATAATATCGACCTAAGAGTTCAAGATAGTTAAAGAGTACTCGGTTAGAGTAAACAAGGTAAATGTCTCTATGAACGAATCAACATAGCGATTATCATATCAATCCTCCTATTACAAGTCCCGCCCATACAAGACTTGTAATACTTAGATTCATACATAATCCCATGTAAACAGAACTGTGACGGGTTTTGTTAACATAGCAATTATCATATCAATCCTCATATTACAAGTCCCGCCCATACAAGACTTGTAATACTTAGATTCATACATAATCCCATGTAAACAGAACTGTGACGGGTTTTGTTAACATAGCAATTATCATATCAATCCTTATATTACAAGTCCCGCCCATACAAGACTTGTAATACTTAGATTCATACATAATTCCATGTAAACAAAAATTATGACGGTCTCCGTGTAATACGATATTGTATAAAGTTATGAAGAAATAATATTCTTAGAGACCATTGTTTAACTTACAATGTCTAAGAACGAATGAGAACCACTGTGCAACATCATAATGATCTAAAATTAAAACGCGACCCATTGTGTAACTTACAATGTCTGAGGTATAAATGAGACCACAGTGGCAACTCACAAAGTCTAAGAAATGTTCTAGATAAAAACTAAAACACTAATATAAAATAAATGTACATAAATGCAAAATGGAATTCAAGCATATATAATTAAAATATATATGTATGTCATGTAAAGCACTTAAGGTAACAAAAAGAGTGAGCAAGTAAGCATTAGTGTGTTATGCACTTGAAAATGTTTGTTGTGATCAATGCTTGTGAAAACGTTATAGTCTAGGGTAAAATATGCAACCTATTTACTCTATAACCAGTGCTCGATACCAATCTGTAACACCCCCAAAATGTGTCGCAGCGGAAATGGTGTCATGGTCGTTACTATCATATACACCGACAGCTAGATACAAGAGAACGACCTCTAAATGTGTCGTTTGAAAAGTAATCTCGTTGATTTCCTTGAAATTGATATAATGTTTGTCCCATAATTGCATCATAATGAAAAGCTTGAAATTAACACAATGAGATTTGATCACTTGTATGTATGTAGAATCCATGATGAAATCATGTCAGTTTAAGACATCCAATGCACATCCAAATAATCCAAAGCAACTAATTCACCTGAGAAAAACATGCTTAAAAGGTGTCAACATTAAAAGTTGGTGTGTTCCATAGGTTTATTGTATGATATAAATGTGAACAAAAGTTTCCGAAAGTATGATGACCTTTTAATTCCTTAAATGTTCTTCCAAAATGTATGTATGATTTTTAGAAATCAAAAATTATAAAGCATGCATGACCATTTAAATCCCCAAATAATCACCAAAACGTATGTATAGTTGAACCACCTTTGTTCAAAGTATGTATTGCCACTTTATTCAAGACAACGCGCAAGTATTCATGTATATGTATTGTTGGCCCTGTAGACCCAACCAATCGTATTCCGACCTGTTATAACGTTCGTTTGCCCAGTGATAGCTAATCACCCGAACGGGGATTGTCAATCCCGAATAGATCTATTTTATAACATTCGCGTGGACAACATGCTATAACGTTCGTTTGCCCAGTGATAGCTAATCACCCGAACGGGGATTCACACCCGAATAGATCTATTTCATAACATTCGTGCTCACCCTCCAAGTGATTTACAGTTCATAAAGCTGTGATGTAGACTTATACATACCCATCACAGGTGTCCCCTCCAAGAACACCCGGGCATTTATTTAAAGAATATGTACTCCCATTACCGGTGTCCCCTCCAAGAACACCCGGGCAGTAATGTAAAGAATATGTACTCCCGTTACAGGTGTCCCTTCCAAGAATACCCAGGCAGTAATGTTATTGTTATCAGTTCAATCCGCATAAGCTAATCCGTAATCATTTCAAAAGTATGCATTCGTGACCAAAAATGAAGTCAAGTAATGTATCCCATAGCGAGCTATGTAAATGAGTATGTAAACCAATTTGTAAACGATCATGTAAATGCATTTGTAAACAAGCATGTTCTCACCCCAAAAATATATGTAAAACATGTAAAACGTGGGGCTATAAACTCACCTTGATGTTGTAGAACAATTGGCGGGAATGTACACATTGAGTACAAGACAAAACAGAAACTGGAACGGCTCAACCAAGAAGTTGCAGCATAACTTTAACTACTAAGTCCCACTAGCCTAGGATAATGAATTTGGGTTTCCCGATGGATAGTCGCCTCAACGCGACACGTTGGTAAAAGATTTAGATTTCAAGTTATAGTAGTTTGGTGGTTGGTTAAATAAAATAAATCGAAAGTAAACGCAAAGTGTGTAATATATGTCGTATATATTACTTATGAAAAATAACAATTATATAACTCATACTGTGAATTATATGACAAAGACAAACAATCCAAGGATTAATATGAAATGTATAATACTTTGCAAGTATTATAAAGCAAGTGGAGTAAATAATTAAACCAAACGAGATTGACACGTTTTCGAAAATCACAACTTAATTAAATAAAAATCTAGTATAAAGTAAACATACGTTTTAATTCTTTTACATTGTCCATTAATCGGAATTAAAAAATAAATATTTTATAATTTAATAATCGTTTCCTCGACGGGTCTTAGTTAAACTAGTTGTCTCATTTATAAAAGTGTAGTTCTTGTTCGTTTATCGTGATTGTATCATTACAAATTAACGATCTTAAGACTATATAACTTCGTTCTTTTTAACGTATTTTCAAAATAATAAAAATTTATAATGAAATTTATTATGATATATAACTTTATAATTACGGCATGAACAATTCGTTAACCACGTTCCTATTTCGCAAAACCAACGTTTTCTCTTAATCAATATATGTTGCAATTATTCTCGTTCCAATATTTCAAACACCTGCGTGTTTTAGATATAATATGTATTATATATATATATATATATATATACGAGATCAAATAAGAAACGATATAATAAATAATATATTTATTTAACCATTAACCACCATTTTAGTTTCGATTTATTATTTATAAATCTCGCAATAATTTTTATTAATCGATTATTATAACTTTGCTATACCAAACGCACCCTTAGTGCGTTAACTGCCAAACCAAACGCCCCTTTACGGGCAGTCATAAACCAAACAGCCCTTATGGGTTGTTAACCCACATCCAAACGCACCCTTTCCGGTTAACAGCAAATCCAAACGCACCCTTTGTTGATTTTACTCAGCCAAACGCACCCTCTTTCGATTAATAACCAGAAACAAACATACCCCTTGCCTTGTCATTAAACCAAACGCACATGTTGGTGCTTAGGTTAATCCAAACGCACCCTTTTGTGTTCTTGGCAAAACAAACGCACCCTAGCTGGTGCAAAACCAAACCAACGCACCCCCTTGGTGCTTTTCTACAAAAACAAACACCCCTAGTCTGCTGTAACAGCCAAAACGCACCCTATGTTGATCTCTAATAAACCAAACGCACTCTTGATGGTGTTGTTTATCAAAACCACGCACCCTATGGTGGTTCGGTCAAACCAAACGCACCTGTTGGTGCTATTCTAACCCGAACGCACCCCTATGGTGCTATTCTTTAAACCAACGCACCCTTAAGGTGACTCTGCCAAACCAACGCACCCTCATGGGTGGCAGAGACAACCCAAACGCACCCTGTTTGGTGGTTTACCAGTGAACCGAACGCACCCTCTTATGGTGCCATTAAACCCTCGCACCCTTTGTGGGTCGTGGTGATGATGAAGACGGTGGTGGTTTCGGTGAGGTGGCAGCGGGGTGGTGGTGATGGAGAGGCGCGTGGCATTGAGTGGGTGTGGGGATCGGATAGATCGGGTGGTGAGGAGCATTTTTTAACTCGGCCGAAAAACTCGCCGGAAAAGTTTTCCGGCGGCGATGGCGGCGGTGGCCGGCCGAAAATGGGGAGAGGGAGAGAGACATGGATGTGTGTGTGTTTATTATTTCCAAAATGAAAAAAAAATGTAAAGTTTATATATATATATAAAAACTTATAAAGTAAAGTGGCAAGTTACAAATAGATGGGGGTTAGTTTTGTAATATTTTCACAAGGGCCAAAAGTGTAACTTTTGGTAAATATTGGTTCGGGACTCGTTTGAGCCACTTATCGGATGATTCAAAATACGAAACTTGCGCCATTGTTTTCCAAATAATTTTTCCAACAAAAATGAGTATTCATTTGATAGTATTTCATAAATATTTTTATAACATTTATAAAAATATTTGTTATTTATTTGGAAACCCGGTTATGTCTTGTCCGAAAGTAAAAATAAAAATAATTTTTTAACTCGAATATTTGCGTTATCAACAAACGTTACTGAATAAAATGATGACTAATTTATTAAATATTTTTATTTAATAAAAAGTGTTAATTAAATATAATTTAATTATTTTCTTGTTTCTAAAATCTTGCGAGGGCATTTCAGTCACTTTCTGACTGTTTTCGGGTCTCGGTCAAAACTAAAAAGTTGTTAGGAATGTCGTTTTACATCAAATTGCTTTAGAGTCCGAATCGTGAAAATGTGATTTAGTGGCTCGTTTTTGATAAATCAACTTAGGAATAACATATATCTCTTTTAAATATGTTCAGAAAAATTACTGGTTACGCGGTAATCGCTTTTATGTGACAATAAAAGACCAAAAGTCAAAAAGTCAAATCGGACCTGAAAAGTCAAAGGTTAAAATAGTCATTTAAAATTTCCGAAAATTGCCGGATGTTACAGTACCTACCCCTTAAAGAAATCTCGTCCCGAGATTAAATTTGTGTTAACCGTTTGTGTGACCAAGAAAAGATTTAAGATTTAATAAACCAGTTCTAAACAAGACGCTGATAACTTTATTCAGCAAAATTCGGTGTTTCGACACTTCTCAATATACCAAAAATTTTGGCTAGGCTTGACCAGGATATTTAATCCATCAAAATAGGCATCTCAAAAAAAATATCATTACAGATCTTATGATTGATATAACCGCGTTATAAAGAAAGTCTCTTAATAGTGAAAGCATCGAAGGAGAAAGTGTAGTCGCGTGAGTATGTTTGTAGACAGTTTTGAATGTTCCAGGACGGAGTCTCGTTTCTGATATCTGTAACGTTCGATGATTAATAACGGACGAGGCTAATTGAAGTAAGTATCCAACTTACTTAGGCAGTACTAGGATGTATCGCGACCTAAGTCTTCGTACTAGTGGCCCGTAATGAATAGTCCGACTATCTCTTTCGTCGATAGGTGTTTATCTGGTTTAAAGAGGTTGCATTACCTATTGGATAAAGTTGTACCAGCTAGGACCACTCCAGGACCCAACAACATCAACCATAACGACAATAACCTTAACAAATGGTGATGGGATGCAAAGAGTGAGGACATTCGAGAAACAATATCCTCAGAATAAAGTTCAACAATTGAGAGGAGCTCACGGGAAAGCTTATACTACGGATGGCGGAATATGGTACTCAGTCGTTAGTTCGATGATGAATCAACTCCATTAGTTCAAGTGTGTAACAAGTCTGTTAGTTCCACGAACAGTTCATGATCGCGAGGATTAGCAACGACAAAAGTAATAACTTAAGAATGAGATAAGGTAGTTCCAAGCGAGGCCTTAAGATTTCTACGGAGTGGCAAGACACTATTGTGCTCCTAAACCTTTTTAACGGATTCCGGTGATTATCGGGTTCGAGTTCATACTCGTGTCTTATTGGATACCATTAAGCCCACTCATTTATAATTCATTACTTACATAAAGGAGCGTCCTAATTTATGTAAGTAAGAAATGATAAACTTATGGTTCGGGGATTTACAATTTCTTTATTTAACTAAAGAGGCGTCCCAATCCTTTCAAATAAAGAGATTATAAATCATCCTACTTAATAATTTCCGATGCAATACACGTACTCACATAACCTTCAAGGTGGTGGATGACATGACGATGCATGTGCTTCTAATGAGTATGGGGTGAGTGTTTAAAACTCGTCTTCAGAGGCGGGGAGTAAAACTACCAAGGAATATCAACCTAGAGTTCAAGATAGTTAATGAGTACTCAGTTAGAGTAAACAAGGTACATGAACGAGTTACCATAGCAATTATCGTATCAATCCTCCTATTACAAGTCCCGCCCATACAAGACATGTAATACTTAGTTTCACACATAATTCCATGTAAACCAAAGCTGTGACGGGTTTCGTATAAATCGATGACGTATAAGGTTATGTAAAAATTTAGAGGCCATTGTATAACTTACAATGTCTGAGAACGAAGTGAGACCATTGTGCAACTCACAATATCTAAGGAGTAAATTGAGACCATTGTGCAACTCACAATGTCTGAGGTGTAAAATGAGACCATTGTGCAACTCACAATGTCTTAAGAAATGTCATACATAATTCCATGTAAACAAAAATTATGACGGTCTTCGTGTAATACGATATTGTATAAAGTTATGAAGAAATAATATTCTTAGAGACCATTGTTTAACTTACAATGTCTAAGAACGAATGAGAACCACTGTGCAACATCATAATGATCTAAAATTAAAACGCGACCCATTGTGTAACTTACAATGTCTGAGGTATAAATGAGACCACAGTGGCAACTCACAAAGTCTAAGAAATGTTCTAGATAAAAACTAAAACACTAATATAAAATAAATGTACATAAATGCAAAATGGAATTCAAGCATATATAATTAAAATATATATGTATGTCATGTAAAGCACTTAAGGTAACAAAAAGAGTGAGCAAGTAAGCATTAGTGTGTTATGCACTTGAAAATGTTTGTTGTGATCAATGCTTGTGAAAACGTTATAGTCTAGGGTAAAATATGCAACCTATTTACTCTATAACCAGTGCTCGATACCAATCTGTAACACCCCCAAAATGTGTCGCAGCGGAAATGGTGTCATGGTCGTTACTATCATATACACCGACAGCTAGATACAAGAGAACGACCTCTAAATGTGTCGTTTGAAAAGTAATCTCGTTGATTTCCTTGAAATTGATATAATGTTTGTCCCATAATTGCATCATAATGAAAAGCTTGAAATTAACACAATGAGATTTGATCACTTGTATGTATGTAGAATCCATGATGAAATCATGTCAGTTTAAGACATCCAATGCACATCCAAATAATCCAAAGCAACTAATTCACCTGAGAAAAACATGCTTAAAAGGTGTCAACATTAAAAGTTGGTGTGTTCCATAGGTTTATTGTATGATATAAATGTGAACAAAAGTTTCCGAAAGTATGATGACCTTTTAATTCCTTAAATGTTCTTCCAAAATGTATGTATGATTTTTAGAAATCAAAAATTATAAAGCATGCATGACCATTTAAATCCCCAAATAGTCACCAAAACGTATGTATAGTTGAACCACCTTTGTTCAAAGTATGTATTGCCACTTTATTCAAGACAACGCGCAAGTATTCATGTATATGTATTGTTGGCCCTGTAGACCCAACCAATCGTATTCCGACCTGTTATAACGTTCGTTTTCCCAGTGATAGCTAATCACCCGAACGGGGATTGTCAATCCCGAATAGATCTATTTTATAACATTCGCGTGGACAACATGCTATAACGTTCGTTTGCCCAGTGATAGCTAATCACCCGAACGGGGATTCACACCCGAATAGATCTATTTCATAACATTCGCGCTCACCCTCTAAGTGATTTACAGTTCATAAAGCTGTGATGTAGACTTGTATATACCCATCATAGGTGTCCCCTCCAAGAACACCCAGGCATTTATTTAAAGAATATGTACTCCCATTACCGGTGTCCCCTCCAAGAACACCCGGGCAGTAATGTAAAGAATATGTACTCCCGTTACAGGTGTCCCCTCCAAGAACACCCGGGCAGTAATGTTATTGTTATCAGTTCAATCCGCTTAAGCTAATCCGTAATCATTTCAAAAGTATGCATTCGTGACCAAAAATGAAGTCAAGTAATGTATCCCATAGCGAGCTATGTAAATGAGTATGTAAACCAATTTGTAAACGATCATGTAAATGCATTTGTAAACAAGCATGTTCTCACCCCAAAAATATATGTAAAACATGTAAAACGTAGGGCTATAAACTCACATTGATGTTGTAGAACGATTGGCGGGAATGTACACATTGAGTACAAGACAAAACAGAAACTGGAACGGCTCAACCAAGAAGTTGCAGCATAACTTAACTACTAAGTCCCACTAGCCTAGGATAATGAATTTGGGTTTCCCGATGGATAGTCGCCTCAACGCGACACGTTGATAAAAGATTTAGATTTCAAGTTGTAGTAGTTTGGTGGTTGGTTAAATAAAATAAATCGAAAGTAAACGCAAAGTGTGTAATATATGCCGTATATATTACTTATGAAAAAATAACAATTATATAACTCATACTGTGAATTATATGACAAAGACAAACAATCCAAGGATTAATATGAAATGTATAATACTTTGCAAGTATTATAAAGCAAGTGGAGTAAATAATTAAACCAAACGAGATTGACATGTTTTCGGAAATCACCACTTAATTAAATAAAAGTTCTAGTATAAAAGTAAACATACATTTTAAAGTCTTTACTTTGTCCATTAATCGGGAATTATAAAATAATATTTTATAATTTAGTATTCGTTTACTCGACGGGTCTTAGTTAAACTAGTTGTCTCATTTACAAAAGTGTAGTTCTCGTTCGTTTATCTGGTGATTGCATAATTACAAATTAACGATCTTAAAACTATATTACTTCGTCTTTTATCGGTTTTTCTAAAATAATAAAAATTATAATGAAATTTATTAAGTATATAACTTTTTATAATTTCAGCATGAACTAATCGTTATACCACGTTTCCCAGTTTCGCAAAACTCAACGTTTTCCCTTAATCAATATATGTTGCAATTATTCTCTTTCCAATATTTCAAACACCCGCGTGTTTTAGATATAATATGTACATATATATATATATATATATGAGATCAAATAAGAAACGATATAATAAATAATATATTTATTTAACCATTAACCACCATTTTAGTTTCGATTTATTATTTATAAATCTCGCAATAATTTTTATTAATCGATTATTATAACTTTGCTATACCAAACGCACCCTTAGTGCGTTAACTGCCAAACCAAACGCCCCTTTACGGGCAGTCATAAACCAAACAGCCCTTATGGGTTGTTAACCAACATCTAAACGCACCCTTTGTTGATTTTACTCAGCCAAACACACCCTCTTTCTATTAATAACCAGATTCAAACATACCCCTTGCCTTGTCATTAAACCAAATGTACATGTTGGTGCTTAGGTTAATCCAAACGCACCCTTTTGTGTTCTTGGCAAAACAAACGCACCCTAGCTGGTGCAAAACCAAACCAACGCACCCCCTTGGTGCTTTTCTACAAAAACAAACACCCCTAGTCTGCTGTAACAGCCAAAACGCACCCTATGTTGATCTCTAAAAAACCAAACGCACTCTTGATGGTGTTGTTTATCAAAACCACGCACCCTATGGTGGTTCGGTCAAACCAAACGCACCTGTTGGTGCTATCCTAACCCGAACGCACCCCTATGGTGCTATTCTTTAAACCAATGCACCCTTGTGGTGACTCTGCCAAACCAACGCACCCTCGTGTGTGGCAGAGACAACCCAAACGCACCCTGTTTGGTGGTTTACCAGCGAACCAAACGCTCCCACTTATGGTGCCATTAAACCCACACACCCTTTGTGGGTCGTGGTGATGATGATGACGGTGGTTGTTTCGGTGGGGTGGCAGCGGGGTGGCGGTGAGTGGGTGGTGGTGACGGAGAGGCGCGTGGCAGCGAGTGGGTGTGAGGATCGGATAGATCGGGTGGTGAGGAGCATTT
This sequence comes from Tanacetum coccineum, assembly GCA_026074375.1. NCBI lineage: Eukaryota > Viridiplantae > Streptophyta > Magnoliopsida > Asterales > Asteraceae > Tanacetum > Tanacetum coccineum. Next base: position 25,986 of record BQNB010029866.1, read on the forward strand.
TTGAACTCGGCCGAAAAACTCGCCAGAAAAGTTTTCCGGCAAATGGGGAGAGGGAGAGAGACATGGATGTGTGTGTGTTTAATATTTCCAAATGAAAAAAAATGTAAAGTTTATATATATATATATAAAAACTTATAAAGTAAAGTGGCAAGTTACAAATAAATGGGGGTTAGTTTTGTAATATTTTCACAAGGGCCAAAAGTGTAACTTTTGGTAAATATTGGTTTGGGACTCGTTTGAGCCACTTCTCGGATGATTCAAAATACGAAACTTGCGCCATTGTTTTCCAAATAATTTTTCCAACAAAAATGAGTATTCATTTGATAGTATTTTATAAATATTTTTATAATATTTATAAAAATATTTGTTATTTATTTGGAAACCCGGTTATGTCTTGTCCGAAAGTAAAAATAAAAATAAAATTTTAATTCGAATATTTGCGTTATCAACAAACGTTACTGAATAAAATGATGACTAATTTATTAAATATTTTTATTTAATAATAAGTGTTAATTAAATATAATTTAATTATTTTCTTGTTTCTAAAATCTTGCGAGGGCATTTCAGTCACTTTCTGACTGTTTTCGGGTCTCGGTCAAAACTAAAAAGTTGTCAGGAATGTCGTTTTACATCAAATTGCTTTAGAGTCCGAATAATGAAAACGTGATTTAGCTGCTCGTTTTTGATAAATCAACTTAGGAATAACATATATCTCTTTTAAATATGTTCAGAAAAATTACTGGTTACGCGGTAATCGCTTTTATGTGACAATAAAAGACCAAAAGTCAAAAAGTCAAGTCAGACCCAAAAAGTCAAAGGGTAAAATAGTCATTTAAAATTTCAAAAATTGCCGGATGTTACAGTACCTACCCCTTAAAGAAATCTCGTCCCGAGATTAAATTTGTGTTAACCGTTTGTGTGACCAAGAAAAGATTTAAGATTTAATAAACCAGTTCTAAACAAGACGCTGATAACTTTATTCAGCAAAATTCGGTGTTTCGACACTTCTCAATATACCAAAAATTTTGGCTAGGTTTGACCAGGATATTTAATCCATCAAAATAGGTATCTCAAAAATATCATTACAGATCTTATGACTGATATAACCGCGTTCGTTATAAGGAAAATCTCTTAACAGTGAAAGCGTCGAAGGGAAAAGTGTAGTCGCGTGAGGTATGTGTTATAAGGTTTTTCAAATGTTCAAGGACGGGGTCTCGTTTCTGATATCTGTAATCTTCGATGATTAATAACGGACGAGGCTAATTGAAGTAAGTATCCAACTTACTTAGGCAGTACTAGGAATGTACACGACTAAGTCTCCGTACTAGTGTCCAAAATGAAAAGTCCCCGACTACTCTTTCGTCGATAGGTGTTTATCTGGTTTAAGGGGGGTTGCATTACCTATTGGATAAAGTTGTACCAGCTAGGACCACTCCAGGACCCAACAACAGCAACCATAACGACAATAACCCTAACAAATGGTGATGGGATGCAAAGAATGAGGACATTCGAGAAATAATATCCCCATAATAAAATTCAACAAATGAGAGGAGCTCGCGGGAGAGCTTATGTGATAGACGGCGGAATATGGTACTTAGTCGTTAGTTCGAGGATGAATCAACCCAAATATTTTCAAGTGTGTAACAATCTTTTAGTTTTCACGAACAGTTTGTAATCGACTGAGGATTAGCAACGGCAAACAGAATAACTTAAGAATGAGATAATGTAAAAAAGTTTCAAGCGAGCCTTAATATTTCTACGGAGTGGCAAGACACCATTGGTGGCTTCTAAAACCTTTTTAACGGATTCCGGTGAATAATCGGGTCGACTTCAAACTCCGTGTCATACTTGGATACCATTAATCCCACCATTAAATTCATTACTTACAAAAAGGAGCGTCCAAAAATATGAAGTAAAAAATGATAAGCTATGGTTCGAGCAATACAATTTCTTTATTTAACCGAAGAGGCGCCCAATCTTTCAAAAGAGATAATAAATCAGCCTACTAATATTTTCGATGCAATACGCGTACTCACATAACCTTCAAAGTGGTGGATAACATGACGATGCATGTGCTCTAATGAGTATGGGACGAGTGTTTAAAACTCGTCTTCGGAGACGGGGAGTAAACTACCAATAATATCGACCTAAGAGTTCAAGATAGTTAATGAGTACTCGGTTAGAGTAAACAAGGTAAAGGTCTCTATGAACGAGTCAACATAGCGATTATCATATCAATCCTCCTATTACAAGTCCCGCCCATACAAGACTTGTAATACTTAGATTCATACATAATCCCATGTAAACAGAACTGTGACGGGTTTTGTTAACATAGCAATTATCATATCAATCCTCATATTACAAGTCCCGCCCATACAAGACTTGTAATACTTAGATTCATACATAATCTCATGTAAACAGAACTGTGACGGGTTTTGTTAACATAGCAATTATCATATCAATCCTCATATTACAAGTCCCGCCCATACAAGACTTGTAATACTTAGATTCATACATAATTCCATGTAAACAAAAATTATGACGGCCTTCGTGTAATACGATATTGTATAAAGTTATGAAGAAAAATAATATTCTTAGAGACCATTGTTTAACTTACAATGTCTAAGAACGAATGAGAACCACTGTGCAACATCATAATGATCTAAAATTAAAACGCGACCCATTGTGTAACTTACAATGTCTGAGGTATAAATGAGACCACAGTGGCAACTCACAAAGTCTAAGAAATGTTCTAGATAAAAACTAAAACACTAATATAAAATAAATGTACATAAATGCAAAATGGAATTCAAGCATATATAATTAAAATATATATGTATGTCATGTAAAGCACTTAAGGTAACAAAAAGAGTGAGCAAGTAAGCATTAGTGTGTTATGCACTTGAAAATGTTTGTTGTGATCAATGCTTGTGAAAACGTTATAGTCTAGGGTAAAATATGCAACCTATTTACTCTATAACCAGTGCTCGATACCAATCTGTAACACCCCCAAAATGTGTCGCAGCGGAAATGGTGTCATGGTCGTTACTATCATATACACCGACAGCTAGATACAAGAGAACGACCTCTAAATGTGTCGTTTGAAAAGTAATCTCGTTGATTTCCTTGAAATTGATATAATGTTTGTCCCATAATTGCATCATAATGAAAAGCTTGAAATTAACACAATGAGATTTGATCACTTGTATGTATGTAGAATCCATGATGAAATCATGTCAGTTTAAGACATCCAATGCACATCCAAATAATCCAAAGCAACTAATTCACCTGAGAAAAACATGCTTAAAAGGTGTCAACATTAAAAGTTGGTGTGTTCCATAGGTTTATTGTATGATATAAATGTGAACAAAAGTTTCCGAAAGTATGATGACCGTTTAAATCCTTAAATGTTCTTCCAAAATGTATGTATGATTTTTAAAAATCAAAAATTATAAAGCATGCATGACCATTCAAATCCCCAAATAGTCACCAAAACGTATGTATAGTTGAACCACCTTTGTTCAAAGTATGTATTGCCACTTTATTCAAGACAACGCGCAAGTATTCATGTATATGTATTGTTGGCCCTGTAGACCCAACCAATCGTAATCCGACATGTTATAACGTTCGTTTGCCCAATGATAGCTAATCACCCGAACGGGGATTGTCAATCCCGAATAGATCTATTTTATAACATTCGCGTGGACAACATGCTATAACGTTCGTTTGCCCAGTGATAGCTAATCACCCGAACGGGGATTCACACCCGAATAGATCTATTTCATAACATTCGCGCTCACCCTCCAAGTGATTTACAGTTCATGAAGCTGTGACGTAGACTTATACATACCCATCACAGGTGTCCCTTCCAAGAACACCCAGGCATTTATTTAAAGAATATGTACTCCCGTTACCGGTGTCCCCTCCAAGAACACCCGGGCAGTAATGTAAAGAAATATGTACTCCCGTTACAGGTGTCCCCTCCAAGAATACCCAGGCAGTAATGTTATTGTTATCAGTTCAATCCGCATAAGCTAATCCGTAATCATTTCAAAAGTATGCATTCGTGACCAAAAATGAAGTCAAGTAATGTATCCCATAGCGAGCTATGTAAATGAGTATGTAAACCAATTTGTAAACGATCATGTAAATGCATTTGTAAACAAGCATGTTCTCACCCCAAAAATATATGTAAAACATGTAAAACGTGGGGCTATAAACTCACATTGATGTTGTAGAACGATTGGCGGGAATGTACACATTGAGTACAAGACAAAACAGAAACTGGAACGGCTCGACCAAGAAGTTGCAGCTTAACTTAACTGCTAAGTCCCACTAGCCTAGGATAATGAATTTGGGTTTCCCGATGGATAGTCACCTCAACGCGACACGTTGATAAAAGATTTAGATTTCAAGTTGTAGTAGTTTGGTGGTTGGTTAAATAAAATAAATCGAAAGTAAACGCAAAGTGTGTAATATATGCCGTATATATTACTTATGAAAAATAACAATTATATAACTCATACTGTGAATTATATGACAAAGACAAACAATCCAAGGATTAATATGAAATGTATAATACTTTGCAAGTATTATAAAGCAAGTGGAGTAAATAATTAAACCAAACGAGATTGACACGTTTTCGAAAATCACAACTTAATTAAATAAAAATCTAGTATAAAGTAAACATACGTTTTAATTCTTTTACATTGTCCATTAATCGGAATTAAAAAATAAATATTTTATAATTTAATAATCGTTTCCTCGACGGGTCTTAGTTAAACTAGTTGTCTCATTTATAAAAGTGTAGTTCTTGTTCGTTTATCGTGATTGTATCATTACAAATTAACGATCTTAAGACTATATAACTTCGTTCTTTTTAACGTATTTTCAAAATAATAAAAATTTATAATGAAATTTATTATGATATATAACTTTATAATTACGGCATGAACAATTCGTTAACCACGTTCCTATTTCGCAAAACCAACGTTTTCTCTTAATCAATATATGTTGCAATTATTCTCGTTCCAATATTTCAAACACCTGCGTGTTTTAGATATAATATGTATTATATATATATATATATACTTACACGAGATCAAATAAGAAACGATATAATAAATAATATATTTATTTAACCATTAACCACTATTTTAGTTTCGATTTATTATTTATAAATCTCGCAATAATTTTTATTAATCGATTATTATAACTTTGTTATACCAAACGCACCCTTAGTGCGTTAACTGCCAAACCAAACGCCTATTTACGGGCAGTCATAAACCAAACAGCCCTTATGGGTATGTTTACCACATCCCAAACGCATCCCTTTCCGTTAACAGCAATCCAAAACCACCTTTGTTGATTTACTCAGCCAAACGCACCTCCTTTCGATTAATCAACCAGAAACAAACATACCCCCCCCCTTTTGCCCCCTTGTCATTAAACCAAACGCACATGTTGGTGTCTTAGTTTAATTCCACAACGCACCTTTTAAATGTTTCTTTGGCAAAAAACAAACGCACCCTAGCTGGTGCAAAACCAAACCAATGCACCCCCTTGGTGCTTTTCTACAAAAACAAACACCCCTAGTCTGTTGTAACAGCCAAAACGCACCCTATGTTGATCTCTAATAAACCAAACGCACTCTTGATGGTGTTGTTTATCAAAACCACGCATCCTATGGTGGTTCGGTCAAACCAAACGCACCTGTTGGTGCTATTCTAACCCGAACGCACCCCTATAGTGCTATTCTTTAAACCAATGCACCCTTGTGGTGACTCTGCCAAACCAAAGCACCCTCGTGGGTGGCAGAGACAACCCAAATGCACCCTGTTTGGTGGTTTACCAGCGAACCAAACGTACCCTCTTATGGTGCCATTAAACCCAAGCACCCTTTGTGGGTCGTGGTGATGATGATGACGGTGGTGGTTTCGTGGGGTGGCAGCGGGTTCGTGAGTGGGTGGTTGTTGATGGAGAGGCGTGTGGCAGCGAGTGGGTGTGGGATACGGATAGATCGGGTGGTGAGGAGCATTTTTGAACTCGGCCGGAAAACTCGCCGGAAAAGTTTTCCGGCGGCGACGGTGGCAGACCCGAAATGGGGAGAGGGAGAGAGACATGGGATGGTGATGAGATATTATTTCCAAATGAAAAAAAAAATGTAAAGTTTATATATATATAAAATATATATAATATATATATATATATATAATATAATAAATATAAATATAATAATATATATAAAACTTATAAAGTAAAGTGGGGCAAGTTACAAATAGATGGGTTAGTTTTGAAATATTTTCACAAGGCCCAAAAAGTTGTAACTTTTGGTAAATATTGGTTCGGGACACACTATCTGATGATTCAAAATAACGAAACTTACGCCATTGTTTTCCAAATAATTTTTCCAACAAAAAATGAGTATTTATTAGATAGTATTTCATAAATATTTTTAAAACATTTATAAAAATATTTGTTATTTATTTGGAAACCCGGTTATGTCTTGTTCGAAAGTAAAAATAAAAATAAATTTTTAACTCGAATATTTGCGTTATCAACATACGTTACTGAATAAAATGATGACTAATTTAATAAATATTTTTATTTAATAATAATTGTTAATTAAATATAATTTAATTATTTTTCTTGTTTCTAAAATCTTGCGAGGGCATTTCAGTCACTTTTTGACTGTTTTCGGGTCTCGGTCAAAACTAAAAAGTTGTCAGGAATGTCGTTTTACATCAAATTGCTTTAGAGTCCAAATCGTGAAAATGTGATTTAGTGGCTCGGTTTTGATAAATCAACTTAGGAATAACATATATCTCTTTTAAATATGTTCAGAAAAATTACTGGTTACGCGGTAATCGCTTTTATGTGACAATAAAAGACCAAAAGTTAAAAAGTCAAATCGGACCTGAAAAGTCAAAGGTTAAAATAGTCATTTAAAATTTCCGAAAATTGCCGGATGTTACACGTTGTGTGGTTGTAAATTATGATTCAAGTTTTAAATCTATATTTTGCCGACTTAACCAAAAACAACACTTTAACGGGCAGTGTACCTGGTCGGTGTGAGTTTCGTGGTAAGTAGGGTGTCGATCACTAAGAGCGAGGAACACTTTCAATTTATTAATACTTTGGTTTTTCTAATCTAAGTTAGTCTAATCTAAGCTAAATCTATGTTAATCCTAAATCTAATGGATAAGGGGGGTTTTCAACCTGAGAGACTGGCATGGGTTTAGTGGTGACTAAAATCAATTCAAGACACTAAAACACATGCAATCAAATTAACAGAAAATAAAAAAGCGGACTAGCCAAATATAAGAAAACTGTATTAACCATTATTAATCCAATCATAACGTTGGTTTGTTTATTTAGTTCAATGATTACTTATCTCGAGGCGGCATATCATTCTTAAGACTTAGGCGTTCCTTCTTCCTAAGACCTAGACACGTAGAATTCTGTCACAATTAAACGCATCTGCATAAAGCATCCTTATTTGCTGATTATAATCTATCTTAGGGATTAAAGCAATAGTGATCTTGTTAAAACATAGCTCATAGAGATTTTACCCACTTACTGCTTAACGGCTCTTTATATACTAGTAGTCCACTATCCGAGTCCTTACCATTGGAATAAGAATGTACTCGTTGAAACCAAGGTCACCTTATGGCTCGACTAAGCTAACTAAACTAAAGGCAAGGATAGGTCAATATTTGTGATCCTATGATTCTAGATATATAAATTGAAATGTGGAGAGCTATCCCGAACTCTTAGCCTACGCCCAAACAACACTGAAGTTGCAGCGCATTAAATATGTAGGACTAGACCCAGTTAAATGATAGGTCGCATACTTAAGCATGTAAACAAGTATAAATTGATAAACATAAACAAGCAATTCAATGATAAACTAAGAAATCGAGATAAACAAACCAAACATTAAGATCTTCATAATAATGGCTAATACCCGAAGGTATTAGCCTTCAAACGTCATATATAATACAAAAGTAATGATTTAGCCAAGGTAAACTAACCGAGTTAACGAATGATATCAAAAACTGAACGATTACGAAAGTATAAGAAATTACACGTTGTCTCCTATGGAATTAATCGCGTTGCAGGACCTCTTCTGCTCTTCTTCTCCTCTGAAAATCAACTTTTATGGTTTAGGTATCGAGAATATGATTTAGCACACCTAAAACTCGTTTTTGAGTTTTCTATTTATATGGTCTGGAATATGGTCTATACGGTGTATCCAAAGTCTTGGATACGACATATCGAGGGTTTCTTGGAGTAGGGACCACGTTTGATATCTTCCAGAATATTTTATTTCCATATAGCTTGAATACAGCGTATTGCCTTCTTCTGGATATGCCGTATTGGATCTTGTTTCCTTCATGGTCTTTGGTGAGTGCAGGCACAGATACGCCGTATCTTCCTAGATGGATACGGCGTATTGGTTGTCAGAACAGTAATCTTCAAATATCTTCGTTTAAGCTCCAGAACGCGTGCCTTTTAATTAATCTTCACCAAGTACTCCATAATTACTGCAATTCTCAAATACAAACAATAAAGTAACAATTATTTGCAATAATTGTACAAAATGGGTTAATTACATGGGGTTAATGATGCTATAAAATAGACGTTATTTGATGTCATCAAATATCCCCCCACTTGAATCCTACTTGTCCTCAAGTAGCCTTTAGAAGTTTATAAAAATGTATCCCTAAGGATTTTTCCGTTTAAGCATTTATTTGATCTATTACAAGTACACAACCAAACACCTCATGAAATAGGGAGATGAAAACACTCAAATCACTCAACTAATCTATGTGGTAACATGTAACTAGTTCACTCAATTGCTTGGCCGTGACGAGTATTCTATTATAGGCTTGACAAGGATACACATCTCCACCACTAAAGCTAAGGAGTAACAAGTTTATAAAGGTAAAATGGGTTTTTATTATAAGGCTTAGGGTTGATCATTCTACAATCTTTCACCAAAAGTACCACACCAACAAGGAAGCTGAAGCACACATACATGGCCGTAACGACGGAATAAACATGTGTGTTCGATCACATCCTCATTCGAGTTTAACCAAGGGTTAGGATGAAGAATAATATAGGGTAGGGATCTTTTAACTTTCACCAATAGTAATAAACCAACAAGGCAGTTGAGACATGCATACATGGCCGTAACAACGGAATAGACATACATGCTCGTACACATCCCCATTCGCGTAAAACCCATGGCTAATGATTAGGAAAGGTAATTAAATTTTTGTTAAACATAAATTACGAAACAAATAGACTAGGTCCAAGATATAAGTTGCTAGACACTTTTTCCCGACCGTTTACCATGACAAGACACAACTATTTACAGACGTCTTGATCATAGATAAAAAACAACAACCAAAGTTGTCGTTCCCGTAACGATCAACTTCCCAATCATCCCATACTTTACATACTTTTACAAGACAAGTGGCGATATCTTCCACTTTATACAATACCTTACATCATTGACTTATAAGATGTATCAACGAATAATCGATCCTTCATATAATTCCTTCGGTCTAAGCTTTTGTGAAACGATTATCTTTAAACTTTCCTCCTCTTTTTTGTTGCGATTTTTCTAACTTTTTTTTACTACACTATACTACGAAACTCGGTGTAATTTCACCATCTTCACGATCATAATAACTTCGGATAATTCCTTTGGTAATTCTTCATTCTTCGGACGTACCAATAATTGCGTTGGTAGTAAAAATACATGAGTTTTGACTACTTTATACATTCCCATTTGCAATGTGCAAATTTCTTCCCAACCGTACCAAAGATAGAAAATTGACACAAGACTCGGGAAATACATACTTTACACTTTAAGCAACTAGCAACTGATAAATGGACTTAATCTAACAGGGTAGGCTAAGGTGTAAAGGTGTAACGAAACAAATAGTTGGTGTTATTCCTAAAGGATTGGCTCTATTGGTTTTTCTAGGGGTATCTTACTCTTAAGATGAGCGTAAACAAAGGGTTTATACGGGGTTTTAACTAACCAGTGTAGTTAGTTAATAAACAACATTTATAGGCTTTTTGGGTGTAATCCTAAAAATTTACCAATTTAAATAAGTTACTCAATCTAAATCCATAGTACTCATTATTGTGGTCTCGAATAGATATACTAAGCCAAGTTCTAAAGTCTACAACATCACCGGCACACTCATATTTTGTGGAATTTGGGAAAACATTTGGAAATGGATAAGGTTAAATCCTCACAATATCTAATAAGGGTTATTGTGTGCAGGTTATGTATCAAGTAATTTCACAAAAGTATGCTTGAATTTTTTTAAATTTGAGCATAATTTAAGCGTTTTAGTATGAAAAATAGGACAAGTATACATTGTAATTCCCATCTCCCCACGTGAATTATACAATGTCCTCGTTGTATAGATAAAACATTAAAAACAAGAATTTAAAAGAATTAGAATGAGAAACTCCCATGATATTTTGCTCGGTAGATTCTCCTAGTTGAGTTTATGAGCAAGAATGTGTGTACGAAAGCGGGTCTAAATCCTAGCACAAATAGCACACACCGAATTCTAGAAAATATGCAGTTCACCAAATCTTTTTGTTCAGAAGGTTCATGTATTAAGCATAAGAAAACAAGTGCAATTTCTTTCTCCGTGTATTCGCTGGTTAGACTCAAAATAAAATCCTAAAAACTGTACAGGAAGTCGATACGCCGTATCCATACCCCAGGATACGCCGTATTAATACCTGTGTCGAATACGCTGTATTCGTTTAACGAATACGCCGTATAGACTGTGCTGAAAATAAAGACTGGATAACGTCTAGAAGGTCAATACGCCATATCCATGGGGTTTGGATACGCCGTATAGACAGTCTGGGAAGACAGACTCGATAAAAATTTGAAAATACATTTCGGGTTGTCTCCCGGCAAGCACTTTTGTTTACAGAAAAGTCTTTAAGTTAGACTTGCCCCAATTTAATCTCATCCTTATAAAACAATTTATGGTCGAACGGGATGCCAAATGGCACATACTAATTGTTGATTAGGAAAATGAATGACATCTATTTGTTAAGATGATTCCAAGTCAAGATATTAAAATTTAATTCCTTGATAAAAGTTTTAGCTTTGAAAAATTTATTAGATTTATCATGACTTGTTTCCAAAAGCTTATTTGACCCTTGTGCATAGGCACCAACATCCGTATTTATTACATCATGTAATGGTTTGACAGATAAATTCCCTGAAGATTGCTCAATATCGATTTTATCATTATTATTTTTCGTATTCGATTTTAATTCATCGGGATAAATTGCATTGAAAGGAAATAGATCATTAAAGTACAAAATACTTTGTTCCTCTTCATCATACTCGGACAATAATGTTTCATCTTTCAAATCAAATTCATCGATATGTTGAGGGCATAAAGTGGGTTCAGTTGAGAAATCTGATTTAGATGTTCGAGCATCATTGTAAACAATGGCTGGAAATCCATTCTCAAAATCTTTAAAGAAGTCTAAATCATCGATACAACTGACCGAAGGCTCGGGTGATGGAAACAAAGGCATATTGACTTTTTCATTATCATTTCCTGAATCTGTTTTCAAATTATTGGTAGAAATTATTTTATAAGAAAATGAGTTTTTGTCAAAAACTACCATGTAATCTTCATCGTCAGATTTGTCAAACGATATTCTAAAGTCAAATTCATTGTCATTAAGAGAACTTACCGTGGGTTCACAAGAAGGTGTTTCATTTAATGTCAAACTATCATTGAAGACTATGGCCGGGAATTCGGTATCAACGGATCTGAGGTCGAGAACGTCTTTATCATACCAGATCTTACCATACCTAGCAGTTTCCTAGTTAAACACTTTTCCATGTTTTCGAGCTTTTTCTTCCTCGAGCCTGATGTACTCTTCTATAGTAATGTTCGGGTTGTCCATCCTGTAATGTACTTACTAGGGCAAAAAACCGTTAAATAACTTATACGTCGTTTTCAGTGAACTGAATACGCCGTAGTACACAAACATAATTTAGCAATCAACAGGAATATGAACTAAATTTAATCTACACTAATCCTAAGGGTTAGATCTAATCTAATGCTAAAAACCAAAATATCAAATAAAAAATCAAGATTAATTCTCACTCCCCGACAACAGCGCCAAAAAACATGGTTGTGTCGTTGTGTGGTGTTAAAATATGATTCAAGTTTTAAATTTATATTTTGCCAACTTAACCAAAAACAACACTTTAACGGGCAGTGTACCCGGTCGGTGAGAGTTTCGTGGTAAGTAGGGTGTCGAACACTTGGAGCGAAGTTAAATCTTTCAATTTATTAAAACTTTGGTTTTTCTAATCTAAGTTAGTCTGATCTATGCTAAACCTATGTTAATCCTAAATCTAATGGAAAAAGGGGGTTTTCAGCCTGAGAGACTGGCACATGTTTTGTGGTGACTAAAACCAATTCAAGACACTTTAACCCGCGCAAGCAAATTAACAGAAGATAAAAGAGCGGTCTAGCCAAATATAAGAAAATTGTATTAACCATTATTAATCCAATCAGAACGTTGGTTTGTTTATTAGTGCAATGATTACTTATCTCGAGGCGGCATATCATTCTTAAGACTTAGGCGTTACTTCTTCCTAAGACCTAGACACGTAGAATTCTGTCACAATTAAACCCATCCACATAAAGCATCCGTATTTGCTTATTATAATCTATCTTAGGGATTAAGGCAATGGTGATCTTGTTAAACCCTAGCTCATAGAGACTTTACCCACTTACTGCTTAACGGCTCTTTATATACTAGTAGTCCACTGTTTGAGTCTTTACCAATTGATTAGAACATACTCGTTGGTACCAAGGTGTAGGATCCCTTATCACTTCACTTCATATATTTAAACACGAATCGAACTAGAAAAGAGAAAGGAGAGTGAGTTATTTTTGTAGAGAGAGAAAGAAGAGAGAGAGAGAGATGAGAGAAAAATAGAAAATAAGAAATTATTTTGAAATGAACAACCTAACTTTTTCTAAATAGAAACGAGTTTATTAACCGTCGGGTTAAATGAGGCGCGAGATATTTAACTTGGGACACCAAGGGCTCGGGTTTTGCTTGGATTAACCCGAACATATACAATATTAGATTAAATATCGAGCACGATTCCGGAAAAATCTTACTATTACAACATTAACTAATTGAATGACCGAGACTCGAGTACACGTATATGAACGAAACTTCCTGTTCGGCTCCAATTTTTTGAGGCTTAATAATCTCCCGAAGTGCAGTTTCTGATGACACTCCTTCATGAGATAAATGTAAATTGCTTTTGTCGTTTAAGCTCCTGTGATGGTCTGGTCTTTTTCTTTGTTTCACTTTGCTGTAGGATTGTTCCTTCATGCTTTGCGATCTTGACTTTGAGCCTTTGTCATTGTCTTTATCGTCTATGCCATCTTGCGATCTTATGTCTTTGACCAACTGCTCATACTTTTGAAATTATCTTGAAAGTTTTAATCAGAGTTAGCGGATGTTCTCTTGCTTTAAATCTTGAGCTTTCTTGATTGATTGTCTTTGTAGAATGAGCCATGACATATGTGGTAATGAATCGACTTTGGTTGATTGAGATACTGTACCACCGTTTTAACCTACAGGGGTTTTACGTTAGTGATAATCGAGAAAATTGATTTGAAAATCAATCGACGTGTTACTTGTAAAAGCGTTTTTGTAACACATCGGGAGTTTTGAGCTTTTATCAAAATAAAATCATCAACGTCATTCATTTACTGGGACCAATCGATATCAGGTGTCACAAGTTTGTTCATATAGAATCTAGCACGTCACCTACCTAGAGCTTGTTTGATGCTGGACAAGCAGGATTTCCATCTTCATTGTGAATAATTAGTATCCAATGGAGTTTTGGCAAATATCACAATGAATATAGCGTAGGACTCTTGGATAACAACTTGTGACCCTGAAGATATTCAACTAGTGTTTGAAATGGAATGTGTCCTAACGAGATTTTTAGTGATCTCTTGGCTCTAGACTCGATTAGTGCATTTTGGTATTTAGTATCGGAGAGGCTGGAGCAGCAATATTGCCCCTATTCAATATCAAAATCTCGGAGTGATGATGTCAATAGATAAAGTGTGTTATCTCCGTGACAAATGAGACAAGTTTTTGTTTAAGAGAAAACCCGGAATGGCTGGGAAGGTTGTGCATTGCATCACTTGGGTCCTTTGGTGTCGTTTTCAATGTCAGCAATCAACTTGTGATTCTGACAGCATATGTATTGACCCAGTTTCTGCCTTAAGTTATGTGGAGGGCTTCTTTCTTTAGACCCTTTATCCATACATTTCTTTTTCATTCTTCAACGCCTTCAATGCTTACCAAGACGTCATTACTAACACCTTGTTGTGATTGTTCCGTGTAATAAACTCAATCTTTAGTCAGGCAATATTCCATTATCATTCATCTCCAATCATACATAAGGACTGCTATTTCTAACTATGGATTGTCCTTGTGGGTAGATACCTCCGGTTCTGGTTGGGTTCATAGGATTGATTTCCTAACCTAACCTCCCTTATGACTTCAGAATCGTCGTGAAATTAAGATGTTGTTGGGTATAAGATCAAACCATAAAACCTTTTCTTCAGCACATTGAGTCGAATAGATCATATTTTAATTACATTTTCTCCCCTTATTTTAAATAATAAACACTTAGTTTTTGAAATACCTTATGATTAAAATATGTCTTGAAAATTCTATGGGGAGAAAATATTATCAGCATGAATGGTTTGGAACATTTTGATAATGTTTTGAATACATAGAATTTGTCGTGGATGATGTACACAAGAACATTAAACTTTGTTTTTCGATAAAACTCTCCCTCTAAATTAGGACCAATGAGAATTATTGTTTTGTTTTTGAAAACATTGTAAGGGTTGGAGTGTTGAACACTCAATTTTGAAAGATTTATGAATTGTCTCGAGAAATCGTGAAAATTTGTGTTCAAGCTTTTTGATAAACCAATGTTAGGGAATTCTCTTCTAACGGTAAGGGTAAGCGCATTGAAAGTACCACTATCCTTTTTCTTGAGCTAAGAAACATTGAATGTCTGTAAGAACAGCTAAGACTGAGACGTTTTTTTCTCAGTTGAGGATAAGTTATAAACCTTCCTTTATTTGAAGTCCGGGTTATGTACTGATATTTGCACATAAGCCATCTAGAAAATTAGAAATGACATGTTTTGAAACTATTTGCAACTCTCGCTCGAACTTCATTTACACACCCGTGTCAATGTTAATCGACATTTCTAAGCACGTAAATGTTATCGATTCCAAGAGACATGTAAGAGAGAATCTTTTTGGATATTTTCTTGTTTTTTGCTGATTTATGTATATTTTTAATATATACAATGTTGTCCTCTGCATTGCTATATGATGGTGGGAATTGTATTCCAACTCTTGTCGTGATGTAGCTGTCTTGACTGCTAGAGGAACAACTTTTGGAACCAGCTTTGAACTTGACGGTTCATTGCTGTGGTCGTGAATTCCGAGTTCTGAACGGTTATGAGCAGAAGTCATTTGATGAAGAACGAGGCTTGAACTGCGTTGTTCAAACGTCATTGCCATGAAGACCGAGGCTTGATCTGCTGCGATCAAACGTCTTTTGAACATTGAGGAACGGGGCCTGAAGTGTTAGTTTCAGCAGACACCATGTGTCCATCATCAGATCAAAATTCCTTGAAGCCCTGTTTTCTGAGATATCTGTCTTTTCCGCAACCAAACTCTAAGTCCTTCCTTTATAGGATTGAACGATGTACCTGTACTTAAGAGAGTACCTGCACTAACATCAAGAGCTTGTTCGCTTTCACTTTGGTTAGTGATATCTTCTTTTGAACCATTTGGGGGTTCACTGTCAACTTTTGTTGTGCTAGAGGTGAATATCTTTCCGGTTGGAACCCATCTAAGACAAACAGTCTTGAGAATTCTACCCGTTGGTTGCCACCTAAGACAAGATCTAGGACTTGTTGTTTTCTCATGCACAGTGGAAGTCCTTTTATGAAAACCCTTGTACCTGTTGGGATCTGTCTATTCGTTTCGTGTGCAAACCCTTATTTGCTTACGGGTTTTGTTTTTGTTCGTTGTCTTATTGGATGGAACCTTAGCACGCGAGTTAACTTTTTACAGGAATTTTGTAACACAAGAATCATGATTTGCATTAAAGACACATTTCTGACATGTCGAGAAAACAAAATGTTTGGAGTCAGAAAAATTTCTAGAGTTCCTAGAGTGTTCTTGTGTCTTTTTCTTAGCCTCCTCTAGGTAGTGATTATGAACAATGTCATTTGAGCTATACCTAGATGAGCTAGTTGCAATCATGTTATGAGGTTTTGTAAATTCTCTTCTCTTAGGCAGATAATGTGTAGTGACTAGTTTTGACAAATCGTTACTCACATCAACTTGGAAGGCCAACGTTATTTGTAATTTGGGCGTTCAGATTAAACGCAGTCGGTTGTATCTTAACAATGAATGGTTTCTAGTGTGGTTGTTAAAATGGTTTCCCCTAAGATTGATGTTTTGACAAACTTATTATTCACACTATTTCTGTTAATTTCCTTAAACTTCATTTTTAATGTTTGCAATTGCAAACCCTTTTTCTTGAAGTTGAGCTTTGAATTTATCATTATTTGCAATCAAAGAAGTTGTGTGTTCTATGTTCTTAGCTCTCGTTGTCTTGATAGAATCAAACATTTCTTTGTAATGCCTTTTCAAAGTCTCATTTTCCTTAAGTAATTTAGCCACCTTATGTTCTAGTTCGATGTTTATTGTTTCAATTGCATCTATGTCATTTTTAACCTTGGCTTCATTACTTTTTACATTCAAAAATTGACCTTGTTGCCCTTCTTTTAACTTGGATTTTGTTTATTTAAGTTCAAGATTAACACAATGTGCTTCCATTCTTAAAAAATCTTTTTGAAATTAGGCAATAGTCTTTTTGAGACAAATATTTTCAAATTCGAGTAATTGATTTGAGAGTTCAATTGTCTTGTCATCAGTTAATTTAGCAGGCAAAGGACACGTGTCATAACATTGATCAGCATTCTGGTCAACCTCTCCTTCATTATTGGATTCAGGTTGCTCAGTATGCTGTTGTCCTGTAGCAGATACATTATCATCAGCAGTCATTTGTACCTCAGCCATTGGCTCTTCATTATATATGGGTCTGATATCTGCATCATCAACATGTGCATCATTCCCTGATCTGCTGCTTGTATCCTGCTCTTGTGATTCTGTCCCATTGCTTTCAATGATAACTAAACTAGCATCTAATTCTTTACTCGTTTTAAACCTTTTCCACTGTTGTCTGGGTTTTGTCTTTCATTCACCTGCTGTCATACTCTTTTATGCAGCTGCTCTTCTCAATTTTGGGGGACTCTTTTTGACATATTCCATGAATTGGACCAGCTTCTCACAGAATTCTGGAATATCAAGTTGAGTGTATTGTAGAAAGTAGTTGCGTGTCATTACAATATATTCATCATTCAAATAGATCTGTGAGTTGATGAACATTTGAAACTGTGTCTCGAGTACTTTAAAAAGAAGCAATGGTCCATATCTCTTGAAAATTCGTTGTTATCAAGTTGCTTTGAAGTTGATCCATGTTTTTAGAATCATTGTGCTTGTAAAAAATATCAAAATCTTGTACCAAAGAAGTGTTGAACGCAGCGTGTCCGCCTCCTCTGATCCATTCTCGGTTCGACTTCCTTTTAAGTCATTGTTTGAAAGACGCTTGAGGTGAGAATGAAGTCGTTGAAAAGATACCATGCAGCTTTCTTTTGATTTGTCTTGAATTAGTTGCATTTGTTGTTCTTCTGATTCCGAACACGAAGATAAGGTATCTTTCTTTTCCATTTTATCGTGAATTATGAAGTGTAAAAGATTTGTTGGATCTTAAGTGGATGTGATGTGATTGAAATTGTGGTTGTATGCAATTCACGTTCACGGGATTTTACTCGTCTCTGATCAAAACTGACAAATGATTAACGGGATTTTACAAGATCACTAGATAACCGTGAATGAATGATCGTTGGTAGTTAATGGTTTGTTTGTTGTGAATGATTTGTGCAGTTTAAGTCCTTCTCGATGGTTTTGGTTTTGGTTTGTTTGGAATTCGGCGCAGTTGGATTATAATAAAAAAAATTAATTTTACCTTATTACCAAAATCTAAATTTGGTGTAAAAATAAGCTAAAAAGGCTATAGAAAAAATTATATTTTACTTAATTTTTCCCGCCAAAAAGTGTCGCTAAAAAGGTGTCGACCGAAAAAAATTTACCCTATTACCAAAATTTGAATTTGGTGTAAAAATAAGTTAAAAAGGCTATAGAAAAAATTATATATCACTCAACTTTTTCCGTAAAAAAAATGTCGCTAAAAAGGGTGTCGTCTGGATGAATTAAACAAACCGCTGCCTATGTTTTACTAGCAAACCGCTGCCATTATTATAATAACAAACCGCCGCTGCTATTGGCAAACCGCCACGAGATTTAGCAACTCGCCGTGGTTTATGTTAACTCGCCGCCTGTCAAACCGCCTTGAATAAAATAAGCAACTCGCCGCCAATAAAATGCAAACCGCCACCTGGTTTCAACAACTCGCCGTGTAATATTTTATTAATATAAAACACAACTCGCCACTGTGGTCAACAAACCGCCGTTGACTATTTCCTTAAATCGTGGATCTTGTCCCCTAGCTAGTCAAACCGCCGTGAAGAACAAATACTTAAAATAAGTCAATCCTCCTCGATGAACACACAGTCGTATTTGACAAAATCACTCAAATAGCTTTTCTATCCCACGAATCAAAGGCTCTAACATGCAAATATAAAGTGTGTATATCAGTTTTAAAACATACCTTAACTCGTATTTCTTTGAGAATCGTTCCAATAATTAGCAACTCTCCACGATGAACACCCAAAATAAAATTTGATTTTTAAGCTAGATTTCGAACTTGAGGCTTATGAATCTCTTGTAGGAGCAATAATACTTCTTCCTTAGCATTTATAGCATGAATAACCACAAGATTAACCAACAAAGTAAGCCCAAAATAAGCTTTGAGCCGTGGTATTTTTTTCAACCAAAATAAGCTACGAATTTGAGCTTATTAACCACAAATGAATCACGAATCCACCCTTGAAGCTCTGGTACCAATTGTAGGATCCCTTATCACTTCACTTCATATATTTAAACACGAATCGAACTAGAAAAGAGAAAGGAGAGTGAGTTGTTTTTGTAGAGAGAGAAAGAAGAGAGAGATAGAGAGATGAGAGAAAAATAGAAAATAAGAATTATTAGAAAATGAACAACTAACTCTTTTCTAAATAGAAAAGAGTTTATATACCCCGTCGCGTTAAATGACGCGCGGGATATTTAACTAGGACCCAGGCTCGGGTTTTGCTTGGGATTAAACCCGAAACATATACAATATTAGATTAACTATCGAGCCCGATTCCTGATATTATACTATTACAACATTAACTAATTAAATGACCGAGACTCGTACACGTAATGAACGAACTTCCTGTTCGGCTGAGAACGTACTCATTGATACCAAGGTCACCTTATGGTCCAACTAAGCTCACAATCAAAGGGGAAATATAGGTCGTTAATTGTGATCCTATTGGTCTAGATGTATAAATCACTATATGGAGAGCTATACTGGCATTCAGATTACTTGGTCCGTATCACTAGATCCAGTTAAATGATAGGTCGCATACAAAAGCACGTAAACAAGTATAAATTGATAAACATAAACAAGCAATTCAACGATAAATTAAGAAATCGATATAAACAAACCAAACATTAAGATCTTTATAACAATGGCTAATACCGAAGGTATTAGCCTTCAAACGTCATAATTAGTACAAAAGTAATGATTAGCCAAGGTAAACTAATCGAGTTAACGAATGACCAAAAATTGAACGATTACAAGAGTATAAAAAATTACACGTTGTATCCTATGGAATTATTTGCGTTGCTCAACCTCTTCTGCTTTTTTTCTCCTCTGAAAATCGACTTTTATGGTTTAGGTATCGAGAATATCATTTAGCACACTTAAAACTCGTTTTTGATTTTTCTATTTATAGGGTCTGGAGTCGGTTCGATACGGCGTATCCAAAGTCTTGGATACGGAGTATTGGGGGTTTCTTAGAGTATGGACCATGTTTGATATCTTCCAGAATATTTTATTTACATAAAGCTTGAATATGACGTACTGCCTTTCCTAGATACGGCGTATTGGATCTTGTTTCCTTCATGGTCTTTGGTGAGTGCAGGCACAAATATGCCATATCTTCCTTGATGGATACGGCGTATTGGTTTTCAGGACAGTAATCTTCAAAATATCTTCGTTTAAACTCCAGAATGCGTGCCTTTTAGTTAATCTTCACCAAGTACTCCATAATTACTGCAATTCTCAAATATAAACGATTAAGTAACAATTCTTTGCAATAATTATACAAAATGGGTTAATTACATGGGATCAATGATGCTATAAAATAGACGTTATTTGATGTCATCAAATATCCCCCCACTTGAATCCTACTTGTCCTCAAGTAGCCTTTGGAAGTTTATAAAAATGTATCCCTAAGGATTTTTCCGTTTAAGCATTTATTTGATCTATTACAAGTACACAGCCAAACACCTCACGAAATAGGAAGACGAAAACACTCAAATCACTCAATTAATCTATGTGGTAACATGTAACTAATTCGCTCAATTGCTTGGCTGTGACGAGTATTCTATCATAGGCTTAGCAAGGATACGCATCTCCACCACTAGAGGTAAGGAGTAACAAGTTTATAAAGGTAAAATGGGTTTTTATTATAAGGCTTAGGGTTGATCATTCTACAATCTTTCACCAAAATAACCACACCAACAAGGCAGCTGAAGCACACATACATGGCCGTAACAACGGAATAGACATGTGTGTTCGATCACATCCTCATTCGAGTTTAACTAAGGGTTAGGATAAAGAATGATATAGGGTATGGATCTTTTAACTTTCACCAATAGTAATAAACTAACAAGGCAGCTGAGACATGCATACATGGCCGTAACGACGAAATAGACATACATGCTCGATCACATCCTCATTCGCATAAAACCCATGGCTAATGATTAGGAAAGGGAATTAAATTGTTGTTAAATAAAAATTACGAAACAAATAGAGGAAGTCAAAGATATAAGTTGCAAGACACTTTTTCCAGACCGTTTACCATGATAAAGACACAACTATTTATAGACGCCTTGATCATAGATCAAAAACAACAACCTAAGCTGGCATTCCTGTAACGGTCAACTTCCCAATCATCACATACTTTACATACTTTTACAAGACAAGTGGCAATATCTTCCACTTTATAAAATACTCTACATCGTTGGCTTATAAGACGTATCAATGAATAATTGATTCTTCATATAATTCCTTCGGTCTAAGCTTTTGCGAAACGATTATCTTCAAACTTTCCTTCTCTTTTTTGTTGCGATTTTTCTAATTTTTTTAACACTAAGCTACGAAACTCGGTGTAATTTCACCATCTTCACGATCATAATAACTCCGGATAATTCCTTCGGTAATTCTTCATTCTTCGGACGTACCAATAATTGCATTGGTAGTAAAAATACAGGAGTTTTGACTACTTTATACATTCCCATTTGCAATGTGCAAATTTCTTTCTAACCGTACCAAAGATAGAAAATTGACACAAGACTTGGGAAATACATGCTTTACACATTAAGCAACTAGAAACTGATAAATGGACTTAATCTAACAGGATAGGCTAAGGTGTAATGGTGTGACGAAACAAATATAGTTGATGTAATTTCTAAAGGATTGGCTTCTAAAAAAAATTTTTTTTAAAACAGGTTTTTCTAGGGGTATCTTACTCTTATAATGAGAGTAAACAAAGGGTTTATACGGGGGTTAACTAACCAGTGTAGTTAGTTAATAAAACAACATGTATAGGATTTTTGGGTGTAATCCTAAAAATTTACCAATTTAAACAAGTTACTCCATCTAAATCCATAGTACTCATTATTGTGGTTTTGAATAGATATACCAAGCTAAGTTCTAAAGTCTACAAGATCACCGGCACACTCATATTTTTGTAGAATTTGGGTAAACATTTGGAAACGGATAAGGTTAAATCCTCACAATATCTAACAAGGGTTATTGTGTGCAAGTTATGCAATAAGTAATTTCACAAAAGTATGCTTGAAATTTTTTTAAATTTGAGCACAATTTAAGCATTTTATTATGAAAAATAGGACAAGTATCATTCTAATTCTCATCCCCCACTTGAATTATACAACGTCCTCGTTGTATAGATAAAACATTAAATACGGGAATTAAAAAGAGTTAGAATGAGAAACTCCCCTGGTATTTTGCTCGGTAGATTCTCCATGTTGAGTTTATGAGCAAGATTGTGTTAAACAGCCGTCTTGAGTTTTCAAGACTTCAACACTTCAAACTTTCTAAATCGTAGATTCTCCACCAACATTGTCGATTTCTTTTCTTTCAGCGAGGTCCTGTGCAAAATATAGGAAAAACATGCAAAATCCTATCTTGGTACCTACGGTTAATTTAAACAAAACTAAATACTAAATACGAGTCAGTCTGTTGAATACGTCGTATCATATACATGAATATGTTGTATTGACAGAACTGACAATAATGTTTTTAAAGTGCATAAAAATAAAGGACTGATAACGTCCAGACATTCAATACGCTGTATGGTATGGAGCGGATACGCCGTATTGATGTCTGGGAAGACAAACTTGATAAAAATAAGCAACAATCCAGGTTGTCTCCCGGGAAGCACTTTTGTTTACAGCTAGTCTTTAAGTTAGACTTTTCTTCAGCTTTTCTTTTTCATTCGGCTCTTGTTACCATCCATCCTTCGTCCATTAAGCGAAAGATTTCTTGGTATGTGTGGATTGATCCTTTGCTTGTATTCGTCAAACCTTCGTATTCATCTTCCCTGGCAACGACGCCAAAAACTTGATGTGTCGTTATGCGTAGGTATTATCTGTTATCAAGTTTTACTATTTATTTTATGCCGACTGTACCTAAAAATAACACTTTAACGGGCAGTGTACCCGGTCAGGATGTAGCTTCGTTGGTAAGTAGGGTGTCGATCACTAAGAGCGAGAGCGTTAATATCTAATCTATCAGCATTTTAGTTATCTGAGTTAAACCTAAAACTAATGCAAAAGGGAGATTTTTAGCCTGAGAGACTGGCACAGTTTTGGGTATCTAACCTAAGGTTTTGGTGACAATTAACACACACAAGGCGATAGACAGAAGATAAAGATGCGATGAAGCCTAATGTAAGGGAAACGTATTAACCATATTTATTCCAATTAAAACACAGGTTTGTTTATTAGTGCAATGATTACTTATCTCGAGGCGGCATATCATTCTTAAGACTTAGGCGTTACTTCTTCCTAAGACCTAGATACGAAGAATTTAGTCACATATCCGCATAAAGCATCCTTTTTTACTGATTATAATCTATCTTAGGGATTAAAGCAATGGTGATCTTGTTAAACCCTAGCTCATAGAGACTTTACTAACTTACTGCTTACGGTATTTTATATAAGTGGTAGATCACAATCCATACTAAGCCAAGGGAATCGGAACGTTATTTGTTAGATTCTTTCTAGGTCACCTGCTAGTCTAACTTGTTCACTAAACCAAAGGCACTATCCGATATCTAGTTAAGCTACATGCGATATCCTTAGACACGGATTTAGCAGGACTTTATTTGTGATCTTATTAATTCCACCTATATAAATTACTATATGAGAACTATCCGATATCTAGTTAAGCTACAGGCGATATCCTTAGATATGGATCGAACGCATATTAAAGCACATAAACGAGTATTATATGATAAACATAATCAATAACCAACGATAAATTAAGCAATCGAGATAAACAAACCAAACATTGAAATCTTCATAAATATGGCTAATACCTAAAGGTATTAGCCAATAACCATTATGATGAATACAAACATAATAATCAAATCAAACAAGGTAAACTAACCGAGTTAAACGAATGATACCAAAGATCGAACGATTATCAAGAGTATATGAATTACAAGGGTTTCCCTATGGATTGAAGCACGTTGCTGCACCTTCTTGGCTTCTTTTGTCTTCTGAAAATCGACCTTGGTGGTTAAAAGCACACCTCCCTCTCTAAAACTGAGTTTAGGGTCGTCTATTTATAGTGTCTGGAAACTAGTCGATACGCCGTATCGGGCGATGTGGGATACGACGTATTAGGGATTTCTTGGAGTAAGGACCACGTTTGATATCTTCCAGAATATTCACCTTCTATATCTTGAATACGGCGTATTGAATTCTCTGGATACGGCGTATTGGATCTTGTTCCTTCGTGGTCTTCAGCGAAGTGTAGGCACAGATACGCCGTATCTTCCTTGATGGATACGGCGTATAGGATGTCAGAATCAGTTTTCTTCATATTTCTTCGTTTAAGCTCCAGAATGCGTGCCTTTTAGTTAACTTTCACCAAGTACTCCATAATTACTGCAATTCTCAAATATAAACGATTAAGTAACAATTCTTTGCAATAATCATACAAAATGGGTTAATTACATAGGATAAATGATGCTATAAAAGTGACGTTATTTGATGTCATCGGTTGTATAATTATCTCAAGGGTGGTGAGGGTATTGGGTATGTAATGCATGCATGCATGAAAAATAATGCAAGACTTGAAAGATTTACGTAAAATTTGTAAAACCAAATGCATATGACTATAAAATCATGCTCATGAGAATAATAATGTACTTGCTTAACGTAGACTAAACTTAGTCTAGTGATGAAATATGTTAAAAGATGTTTCTCGTTATATGCGGGATAACCTAACGGTTATATGTAAAGTCTAATATTTACGTTGTTCAAAATAAAACGTTCAATTTAATAAATAAACATTAATCCGAAATTGTCAGTTGTCACAGCTTTCAAGACAAGTATGAGTATGTTGATGGGCAAGTGATGATAAATGATCTCAAAGACTAAAGACAAAGAAAAGATAACAAAAGGATCAAGATCAAGATCACAAGCATGATTGGAACAATAAAGATCAAGTCTACTACCCAACAAAGTTTAAGAACTAAATACAAAGCGACGCGGAATCAAGATATTACGCCCCTTATGGGGAGATTGTTAGCATTGCTTCTTTTATGGAGTGTCAGTTATTCATGTTTACGAACTTTGTAATGATTGTAATAGGCTAGTCGGGTAAACGGGCTTAGGCTTTTAAGCTAGTACTGTATACGTTTCAGGTCTAGCCCATCCAAAGCCCAAACCCAACCCATTTTAAGAAACCCTAGGCGTTCTTATGTCCTAAGGGTATATATAGAACCCTCTCCACGCAAGGAGAGGGTATGTGTGAGAGAAAGAGAACTCCTCCCCTCTTGTATTCTTTTATTCTTCTTCTTCAAGTCTAATACAACTTCTTCTTTTTCTACACCACCACTTATCACCTCTTATCTATCTTATTTCTTGTCTTTTCGTGTGTGATTTAGTGAGATAAACACATTACAGGTTTGGTCTTTGATTAGACAAACCAAGTCTTCTTTCTTTGAAAGGAAAAGAGTCACTCTTATATCTTCTCCTTTCTTGACAAAGCTAAGATAGGATTACTTGAATTTTCTCGTTTTAGTCAAACTCATAGCACACTTACTTTTATCATGGCTTGTATAAGTTGTATGATTAAGTAAGGATGCACATCTTATTCTTTCAACTGTTTTCATTACCAAAATTCAAGTTTTGAAATTGTTTGAAATATATAAATTTTTTGGATAACCAGAAAACATGTTGTCTATTGCTACCAAAGATAACATCTTGCACTTGTCAAGACGATGCATGAGCTTTAAATGTTTAGAAAGGAAAATCTGAATAAACCAAAAACGAGTAAAGGAATTTACAAGCATGTTTTTTAAGTAGTTTTCCTAAACTCACTTACCCTAAGGTCCAATGTTGCAAAAAGCGCTAGGCGCTAGTCGGGCGGTCGACCACCTTCGAGGCGGAATTCGCCTAGGCGCTGCCTAGGCGGATTTACATTTTATGTATATATTTTTTTATATTTTTAATATTTGGTTGACATATAATATGCAAAATGTGTATATTTTTATAATTTTATTAATATTTTTATTATTTTAAGTTATATATTTTACATATATGTTGCAAAATTTACATTATGTGTGGTTTTTGTTAAGTTTTGGTCTAATTTTATTAAAGGCCAATGAGTTATTTTTGGACCCATTATATTAGTCTTTTATTTTGGGTAAAGGGTTTTTACCCTGGTAAATATATAAACACCAAATGAAGTGCAAGCAATATGGCAAAACGCCATATTGACTATTACATACAAAACGCACCAACCATGCTTCCAACTAAAACAAATGAAAACTCAACTAAAACCTAGCTATAACAAAAAAATAGGAATCAAAAAACAAAACAGCTAACAGCTAGGCTATAGCTAATCCTACGTATTTCCGCAAAGCTCTTGAGCAATCACATTAGGAATACGCCACTCGTCTAATATAGAAGCAACCTATTGTGTCCTCTCAAATTTAAGAGACATAAGCTTTAAACGAACCGTAGCAATGATCAAATCAATAACCTGCTCTTTCGATCTTTTTTTCTTCTTAAAGATTCTTTCGTTCTTGCCAAATAAAATAAGTAGAGGCAGCCAACACAAGTTTAGCAATAATGTTTCTAGCTGACTTACTCTTCGCCAATAGAATCAGCCAACCAACCACATCATCAAACAAACTTGAGCTAATATCAATACCTGCACTGACACGAACAACATCCCATATAGACTTGTAAAAAGGACACTAAAAAAATAAGTGGCCATGTGAATCAGGTTGCAAATTACACAAAGAACACTCCAACCGATCCAATGCCGTTTCATCATCAACGTCCCATGGACGAAGCAAGTCTTGAGTTTTAAGTTTGCGTTTAAGAACGAGCCAAAGATGAAATGCATGCCTAGGAATGCAGTGAGAAAACCAAACCACATGATACCATGGAACCTCATTCTGTCTTGGACGAATCGTTTGCCAAACAATATGAACCGAAAAAGGCTTAAAGTTGCCTTGAAGATCTCTCCACATCAGATGATCATCTATGCCATTCATAAGAACATGAGCAGTAATAGAAGAGAGAAAAAGATATTTATCATACTATTCAAGAGGCCAATTCCATGCACCATTATGCATAATATTTGACACTGTATCCGTCAGACCAAAGCCTGCTCTATGAATGTCTCTATTTGTTATTTGGTCTTTTAATGGGCAGTTAGAATGCCACGAGTCAAACCAAGCCAAGGCTGACTTACCATCACCAATAATATACCATAAGAAAGGACGAACTATAGTGCGAACTTGCAATAATTTGCGCCATCCCCAAGTCATGTTGCCACGAAAAGGCACATCCCAAAAACATCTACCACGTAATTTACGATAATGGACCCACTTAATCCAAAGAGATTCTTTAAGAGTTAGAAGACTCCGAATGTGATATGACATAAGAGCAACATTGAAGGACTTAATCCTTCGTAAGCCTAGCCCTCCTTCAGCCTTTGGGAGACAAACCGAATCCCACGACACCTTGGCCTTCCCACGACGCAAAGGCCCTTGACACCAAAGGAAGCCACGCATAAGCTGCTCAATATCGGTCATAATACGCGAAGGTAACATGAAAACCGAGGCCCAATAAATATGCATAGACAAAATATGTGTGTTGGTTGGTAGATTTGAATTCTCCTTGAAGAGAGCTTCGCAAGGAGCTAAAAAATGTTCAAAATGGAGTTAATACGAAGAAGTGTTCAAAATGAAGAAGGTTAGTAGATTTGAATTCTCCTTGTAAACCTTTCATAATAAATTAAACGTATTAACGTAAAATACACATATTTACAGCATTCTTCGTATTAGCTCCATTTTGAACACTTTTTAGTTCCTTACGAAGCTCTCTTCAAGGATAATTCAAATCTACTAACCAACACACATATTTACATCATATACATATGTTAAATATTGTTTAAAATTTAGAAACACCTTTACCTCTAAAGACAAAGGTCAAGGTTCGATTCTCACTCCTTGCAAGGTCGATGGTCCTTTTTTACATTTGGTAGAAGCTT
Source organism: Tanacetum coccineum (assembly GCA_026074375.1). Taxonomy (NCBI): domain Eukaryota; kingdom Viridiplantae; phylum Streptophyta; class Magnoliopsida; order Asterales; family Asteraceae; genus Tanacetum; species Tanacetum coccineum. The sequence goes on from BQNB010029866.1 coordinate 54,252, forward strand.
AGAAAGTGGTAAAAAAACTGGTGTAAAAACAGAAGTACAATGAAATCCATTTCTGAAAAGCGTGTTGGAGGTAACCAATACGCCTAAGCAAAGCAAAAAATAAACCAAGTCCTCTTTAATCACATCCCATTCATTATTCACTTCTCTCATCCAATCCATTTCTGAAAACCCCCTTTTCATTTCTCACATAAATCCTTCCTTGATTCATTTCCAATATTTATATCACTTGTTAAATTATCCCAAGGTATCACTTTCATAATTATTATTTGTTAGTTTGACTTTTTTGTTTTATATATGAATATTATTAATTGGTTTTTTGATCGGATCAGATTAGATCAAGATGTTTCAAAGGATGTTTGGGAAACCTAAGCAAGAATCTAACGCTGTTGTTACTTTAGACAAATTAAATGAGGTACCCTTTTTTTATATTCTTGATTGTGAAAAAAATGAGTTCCTTATGTGTTGAAATGATTTTTTGTAGGATTTGTTTTTGTGGGTTTTTAAAAAAAAATTGGATTTTTAACTAGTTTGTGTGGAGAAATTAAAATATGGTGTTAGTTTTTAGGGTGTTTGGGATTGGGTATTAGTAAAGCTGATTATATGCTTATTGCGTTTTGAGGGTGTTTGAGATTGCTTATCGAAACTGCTTACTTGATTATTTGAAGGTGAAATTAGCAGTTTTGAATATTCAGGTTGGAAATTGTTTATTTGAAACAGCTTATAAGATTAAGCAATAAGCTGGTAAAATATCTTCAATGGCAGTTGGTTATTAAATACATGTATCTGCTTGTTGCTTTATCGTATGGGGTTGTTTCTAATATGCAACTTCCAACCTGATTATTCAAAGCTGCTGTCCTTACCTTCGTATAATCAAGTAAGCAATACGGATGTGCATTTTTAAGTTCCCCTCCAAAACGGCTTATTGGTTGTGTCACAATGCAATTATTAAGCGGTTTTAATAAGCCATCCCATCTTAATTCACGTTTTTTTTATTATATAAATCAGCTATTTGTATTGGACACGAATTGGTTGCTGAGGGATTTACGTTTTCCCAGACCGAAGTTTTGTACGACTTACAATTTGTTGGACCTGTTTGCGTTGCTATTTAATGTTAAGGAACTGAAGTTAACA
>BQNB010029867.1:0-18512 GCA_026074375.1 Tanacetum coccineum
TCTACCCCTTCCACCTCTACCAACCGGTACACCCGTTCCCCCTCCTAGTAATTCGGCAGCAGGCCGGCCAGCACTTTGGGTCATCACCCTTGGTGGCATTATGCACACAAGGGAGAACATGGGCAATGTTAGGCAAGCAGGAAGACTCGCATATATATAGAATATCTTAATATATATATATACAGATATACACATAACACCACCCTACGGTGTCAACATCGATTTGTGTGAACAATATTATTAAGTATGATTGAGTTGTGATACACTTATAACTACGTTGGCCACCGTACTTATATTCGCATCCTTTCCCAGTCATATTCAATATTGAGCTCATACATTTCAATGACTGACATAACTAAAGCACCAAACTATGATCACACAAAAGCACACAAAAGTGGAACACCGCCCACATAGATCCTATACGCAACTAAACGACGGATCTTAGGTTATAATCTAGGCTAATCCACCTAGTTCTCTATAACATTGGCTCTGATTACCAATCTGTCACACCCCGACAAGGTAGAAACTCGGGGATGCAACATAATGATCAATCATAACACAAGGTACAAAATAGAGAAAACTACATTGCATAAACTCCAAGTGCTATGAAGACCATCAACCTTAAACAACTCGAGTGATGTCCCAAATCGCAACTAAAATCCACAATGCTCTTACACTTATCCAATGCCACCACAGGGACCATATCCAAACTTAACCATTAATATCAAATACCAGATTCAAACAACAAGCAAGCAAGACTTCAAACGAAATTCCACACGGGATACTTCTAAGTCTACTATCACAATCAACAAACTACTCTTCTTTTACTTTACCTGAAAATGATACTCGAAAACGTCAACAATAATGTTGGTGAGCTCGTAGGTTTGACCTTAAACCCAAAAGTTGTGCCAATCATTTCAATGGTAGACAATAGGTCCTTATGACAATGCATATATGCTAACATCCAAACATAGATCCCGTAGTCATATTCAACATCCAATAAGAAACCCGGGTCGACAACTCCCAAATCACTAACGGGCCTACCAGCTGGGGCACTATATTAGGGCGAACCACACAGAACCTTGCATGCCAAACACAACATATGCAAGTACCACACAGAACCTTGCATGTCAAACATAACATATGCAAGTACCACACAGAACATTGCATGCCAAACACAACACATGCAAGTACCACATAGAACCTTGCCATGCTAAACACAACACATGCAGAACCAACAAAACCTTGCATGCCAAACACAAGTACTGCACGTACACACAGAACCTTCCCATGCCAAACATAGTAATGCAAGTAAGTCAAACAATCATATTCACATAGGCAGTCATAAGCAACATAACTTGTCCCAAAACAAAACACATTTCACCAAATCAATTCAAAACATTCAAAAACACATTTGAGTATCCATTTTCCCCGAACGAAAAACAGTAAAAAGTGGGGTACGAGACCTCACCTCAAGAAAGTTTTAGCAACCCAATCTCAATCAACCACACAAATGCAACGGACGTCCGCCACGACCTGGTCCAGTTTAATGGTCCAATTAATCATCCAATTTCCAAAACAATCTTCACGCTTGATGCATAATGTTTTAGACGCGTTCTATAATTACCCAAAACAGTTTAGTGGTGTGATGGTTGACGACTTAACTCCACAATCATATCAATCTTTCCCGATAAACATAATTATTACTATTTAGATAAAATAGATAAGTAATATAAATAAATATTTATAATTAATAATTATAAATATATTTCGACAAGTCCATTCGGTAAACCTTAGACACTTCAAAATAATTCATTAATGTTACAATGAAGTTTATATAATAAACACTTTAGAGAAGTTTTCAAGAAAAAATATTATTTTTTTCTTTTGTGAATTTATAAATAATAAAATATTATAATAATTATTTTATTATTTAAAATCAAAAATCATGTTTTTAAGAAAATTTCTAAGTATAAACTTTTTACGAAATTTCAACATGACCCGTACGTTTATACAATGTTTTCCAAGGTTTCAAACCTTATTTTCAACAATTTTTCACAAATTTGACCACTTTTGATAAAATTCTAAAATCTCAATCTTTAACGCTTACCAATACTTTTTCTTCAAAATATCGTTCAATACCACTTTGTAAATACATTTCCACTTTTAAACGTCCATCAAAACTCTCATAACTACTAAAGATCGCTTATTGGGCCAACAAGGGTCCATTAGGACATTTATAAGTTAAAATATAATCCAAGTCCGAAACCAAGGTCCATTTACGTATATAAGTATATATATTTATAAGTTGAAAATAATCCGGACCACAATAAGTCCTCCCATTAAGCCGGCGCTTAATAGACTTAGGGCTGTGAGTCTAATAGCTCAAAAAATAGTTATTAAGCTTGAAAAATAAGTAAATAAGTACGTAATCGCATTTGGATATACATAGCCTCAAAAATAGTCCACAACATACGTCATAACACAAAAATAATCAAATCACTTTCCTAGTAATTTTATGAAGATTTCGTGGCATATAAGCCCAAAATAAGCCAAGAAATAGCTTAAAATTAAACCCGAATAAGCTATACAAGCTATTATCCATAAATAAGCATTATGCATCTATATTATTCAACCCTCTACGAATGACCTCAAAACTACAACAATCCTCTTTTTTTTTCTTTTTACAAAACCAACACACCCTTTTTCTTTCGTTTTGCTTCAAAAATCAATTTCCACACGATCACCTTGTCCCACTAACATTATTCAACAAATAAACCCAAAAGGACAACGAAATTTAATTTTTGAAAAATTACACGGAAAATCTTCAAAAAATGTATATTTCGACCGCACCGGAAACCCAAACGTTTTTAAATGAACACCCAACACTGTATCAACCCGGAATATCAGTTCCTCGATCAAAGTTTGGAATTTTTTTTTATTTTTTGGTTATTTGGTTTGTGGTGGCTTAGGGGCGGACGATCAAAGGCACACACACAAAGTGTGTGTTTTATTTTTTTGACAAGAAAGAAAATAGTGAAATTTCTAGTGACTGGATAAATGTGTTATACCATGCCCAGGACAAGGAAGCTAAAATCATGCCTCCTTGTTCCCTTCTTGACCATTTGACCGGCTATGGCATCCAAGGGGTGTCGGGTTCTTCTTTTTGTGTCGAAATCACCTTAAATATTAAAATCAACCGGTAAACAAAAAAAAAATTTACCCCAAAGTTACAATTCGGCCACTTGTATTCACCTTTAATAATTTTCTATTTATCCTAGGCGTATTCCTGACATATTGTCACTTTAACACCCTTTCAAAGCTACTTGGACTTAACGGACGTGTAAACTTGTTTTTCGGCATTTCTCAATAATTCACGGGTCTGAACCACACGGAATATGAATTAACAATCTATACCTTCCAAAGGGATTATTAATCACAATAAACCTCAAATCATCACATGTTCATAAATCACCACCGTCAAACGAACCAAAAATCTAATAAACTGACAAAAGTCAATAGTCAAAAGACAATTAATGAATATTCAGACACAAAAAGAGCAAAGGTTTACAATTTGACACACTTGACAATACTACTCAAAAACATAAAATAATGTTGGTGAGCTCGTATGTTTGACCTTAACCCAAAGTTGTGCAATATTTCATAGTTGACATATGGGCTCTATGACAGTGAATATTATGATAAACAACTTAGCATCAAACTAATCATCGCCATAGCTTAATATTTACGCAAAATCAAATAAGCTCTAGCTTAATATCTAGGTTGGCAAACCCAAATAGCTATACAGCTTAATTAAATATGAAAACCAATAGCTATACGCTTATTATATAAGCTGAAAACCAAATAGCCATAGGCTTATCAAATAAGCGAAAATCATAAGCTCTAAATAGCCGAAACCAAACCAAAACCTAATAACAAGACAAACCAAACCCATTATTTCGATCCATCCTAACCAACTTAAATATCCCACGTTCCAATCAGCAAACAAGTGGGTCACGCACCACCTTGGGCCGGACATCACAACAAACAACAAATAAAAAAGGACCCATACTAGGGGCCAAGCCCAAACCGAAAACTAATACCCCAAATAATGCTTATCCTGTTTTTGGTACAGGGAACCACTCCCGGTAACAATATATTCTAGCATTTTCATAAAATGAAAAATTACCACTACAACAACCATTTTATTTAAACTCAAAAATCTTTTCTTTCTTTCCTTTTTTTAGCCGTCGAACAAGCACCCCTTTTTACACTTTCGATTTCAAGTTTTGACCTTTTTGACGATTAACTTCTACAACTAGTGTATTAATACTATAATAACCACAAAGTACAACTTTTAACAAATTTTAGAAAACTTACAGGTTTGGATGACTTGGTTCGGTTTTGAGCGCGAGGAAACGAGTCTTAACTATCAACCACTACTATTCTTACCCGTGTTCTTGTGAAATCTTCAATCTTTTTTTTCCCCTCTTTGTGGTTCGTCCGATTTGTAAAGAGAGAGAGGAAGAGATAATTTTTTTTTGTTATTTTGAAAATGAGAGAATGATGAAAATTTTGTTCAGGTGGAGGAATATATGTGTACCAAGGGAACATACTAGCTAATTTCTGGCCTTCTGTCCATTTTATCCATTAGGCGTCCAAGCATCCTAGGAGGCCTCGGGTCTTCCTTTTTGTGTCGGGATCACTTAAAAACTCAATTTTCATCTATTTAAAATGACAAACAAACTTAGTTATCATTTCCATTGTGTTTAAAATTATTTTTCCATAAACCTGGGTTATTCACATGCCACTTATCACCTTAAATTGCTACAAAAATCTATTTTGAGCCGTTATCGGCCGACTTCGGACCGAAAACATGAATTTTTGACAAAACTCAACCGAACCTTGCTCATTCATTTAAAAACAATCCAAATCACAAAAATATGACTTGACAAATTATTTTCAACCAACATTTCACCTTCTTACGACCGTTACAGTCTTTTACCGAATTTCACAAAAAAAGCCATTTTTCTGATAATTTTCAAATCTCACACTCACGATTTACAATTTAAATCAACGTTATTTCATTAATATGAAATTTTTAAATTAAATTAAACCCCATTAACACATCCCAACTTCATTAATCTCCATACTCGAATAAACTGTCGTGCCGGTACGCGCTGCTTGACGATTTTTCGCTAAACGCGGGAAAACATCCCGGAAAGCACTGAAAACCTCAAATCCTTTCTAAAACAGAAAAATGAATAAAAAATGATTCATTCACGAACTCAATACTTCATCAGACTCCCCGTTAAACTAAAACCGTTTTACGCAAAAATAGTCAACAGGGGTCAACTTTTCAGCTTTCATCAGGAAAACTGACAAGATCGAAAGACTTCAAAATACAAAACTATAATATTTTATAATACTTAACCCTGGAAATATTACCGGTTATCACACCGTATCTCTTAAGTTGGATACAGCGTATTGGTGAAATTTCAACAATCTTTAAATGTCTTCGTTTTAGCTCCAAATTATGCGCCTTTTAGCTTGTCTTCACAAAACACTCATGAATTACTGTATTTAAATAAATTAAAGCAATTAAGTACAAATAATGCCAAATGATATAAAGTGCAAAATAGATGTGATTAAATGATATAATAATATGACGTTATTAATGTTATCAAATATCCCCACTTGATCCTATAGTACTCCAGTAGGACTTTAGAAAACGTTATGGGGTTTTTATTTTTATTTGAAAATGTGTCCAACGAAGTTGAGTATTTTCTCTTTAAGCATCTTTTTGTCCTGATCACCTGTACATAACGCGTCCTAGCGCAAACTATGAAAATGAAAACACTTAGTCAACTCAATAATTGGTGTGCAAACATATAAGTAGTCGTCTATTGTCCGGTCGTGATTAGTTTGTATCATAGGCTTGGCAAGGATCACATCTCCTCGCTAAAGTGGAGGATGAAACAAGTCAAACGCTAAATTAGTTAAGAAGGCTTCCGGTTGATCATTCAACAGTATTTCCCATAAGTACCACCCCAACAAGGACGTTATATCGTACATTACACGGTCGTAACGGACAGAATTAATAACATCCGAACACATTCCTGTTCGTGGGTGAAACAGCGTTAAGATTGAAGAACGATATAAAGGTAGGGAGCTTCTAACTTTCTACGAAAGTCGTCATCAACAAGGCGATGAGACATGCATACACGACCGTTAACGACTGAATAGACATGTATTCATTCGAACAAGTCCTCATTCACGTAAGACCCTAGGTTAGTTGTAGGAAAAGGGACAGAAAAATGGGTGTTAAGTAAAATTCAAAAACAAATGATTAAGCCAAAATAAGGTACGGTAGCTAGTAACTTTCCCCCGACCGTTCCATGACAAAGACTCGAACATATAGACAGACGCCTCGATCATAGAAATGACAAAGACAACCTAAGTTGGTGTTCCCATAACGGTCAACTTCCCTTACATCCCGCTCTTTACATAGTTTTACAATAAGTGGTGATATCGGCCACATTTTTACAAGACTTTCATCATTGATTTTTGTAATTATCAACGATAATTGATCCCTTCTATGTTATTCCTTCCTGTATAACTCTTTTGAAGTGATATTTTTCTTCTTCTCTCCTCTTTTTTTTGAATACATCATAAATCTCGGTTTAATTCCACCGTCTTCACTTTTATAAATTTGTCTGGATAATCTTTTCCTGGTTAGCTTTCATCTTCGGGCATATTCTATAATCCGCAAAAGTAGCGAAACTTACGAGCTACATATTTTTCCCATTGCATTGTGCAATTTCCGACCATTACAGAGATAGAAAAATTTCACTTTGACACAGGAAATACAAAACTTTACACGAACTGAACTAGCAACATAGAGACATAGGCTTAATCTTACACGGTAGGGCTAAGGTGCAAAGGTGTAGCGAAGCATATAATATTGGTGTAAAAAAGAAAGGAATGGCTCAATCGTTGTTTAGGGGATTTTTCACTTAAAATGAGAGTACTCAAGGGTTCACGAGATTTAACTACTGTGTGGTTAGTATTTTTATGGTCATGTAGGTTATTTGGTTTAATCCTAGAAATTTATCAGTTGAACATGTTCTTCCATCTAAATCCATAGTACTAATCATGGCGGTCTCGAGTGATATACCAGGCCAAGTTCTAAAGTCCACTACATCACCGGCACACTCATAATTTTGTAGAATTTAGTAGACAGTTGGAAATGAATAGGCTTAATTCTCACAATATGTATCAAGGGTTATAGTGCGCTAGGTAATGTAACTAGTGATTTTTACAAAAGTCATGCTAAATTTTTTTAAATTTTGACCGTTTTAAGCACTTTGCATGTTATTTTGTAAAAAGAAGACAAGTACGTTCTAATTCTCCATCCCCCCACTTAAATTATACAACGTCCTCGTTGTATAGATAAAACAATTAAATAATACGGGAAAATAGAATTAGAACGAAAAACTCCCTGATGTTTTGCACGAGATAACTCTCAAGCGCGTCCTTGGGAAAAGTGTGTTGATGGGCTTCAGCATGCGGATAAGTTCAACACATGTCTTTTTCAGCATATACATATCATAGTTTCAGCAAGGTCATGTATAAAAGTTTAGAAGACAAGTGCAAATTGTATCTCGCTACAATGATATAAGAAAACAATTAAACATACAACTGTACATGGATCAATACGCCATATCCCAAACCCTAGGATACGCCATATTGTTCTTGTAGAAATAATAAATTACTAGAAATTAAATATTTAGTTTTAAAAATGATAATGTCCAGACATCTTATACGCGTATCCAGATGGGGTTTGATTACGCCGTTTAGAGTGTCTGGGAAGACGTCCTCGGTGCCCAACAAACAATTAAAATGCGAAAAACAATAAAAATGATCGGGTTGTCTCCCGGGAAGCACTTTTGTTTATAGAAAAGTCTTTAAGTTAGACTTGCCCCAATTTAATCTCATCCTTATAAAACAACTTAGGGTCGAACGGGATGCCAAACGACAAATATAGATTCTTGATAAGATTTAAAAGCATCCCGTTGTTAAGATAATTACAAGCCACGATATTAACATTCAGCTTCTTGATAAAAGTTTCAGTATTGAAAAATTTATTAGATGTATCATGACTTGTTTCCGAAAGTTTATTTGACCCTTGTGCAGAAGCACCAACATCGACATTTATTACATTAGGTAATTGTATGATAGACATATCCCCCGAAGGCTGCTTAATATCGATTTCATCATTATCATTGTCCGTATCCCTTTTTAAATTATCAGGATAAATTACGTTAAAATGAAATAAATCATTAAAGTATAAAATGTTTTGTTCCTCTTCATCACATTTGGACGATGATGTTTCATTTTTCAAATTAAATTCATCGATATGTTGAGGACTTATAGTAGGTTCAGTTAGGAAATCTGATTTAGACGTTAGAGCATCATTGTAAGCAATGGCTGGAAATTCATTCTTAAAGTCTTTAAAGAAGCCTAAATCATTAGAATAACTGACCTAAGGCTCGGGTGTTAGAAACAAAGGCATATTAACTTTATCATTATCATTTTCAGAATCCGTTTTCAAATCGTTGACATAAATTATTTTATAGGAAAATGAATTTTTGTCATAAACTATCGTGTAATCTTTATCGTCGGATTCGTCAAACGATATTCTAAAGTTAATTTTATTATCGTTAAAAGGACTTACAGTGGGTTCCCAAGAGAGTGCTTCTCTAGGTGTATCATCAAGGACTATAGCTGGGAATTCGGATTCAAAGTTTGTAAAACAATCGTCCTCATCTTCACAATATTCCATCTTACCGTATGTGACAGTTTACCAATTAAATGTCTCACCGTGACTAAGAGCTTTTTCTTCCTCAAGCTGCCTATACTGTTACCATAGTAATGTTGGGGGTGGGGGTGGGGTGACTCTATGGGGGCGTCGTCCATTTTAACCGGTAATAAATTCACTAGAAAAGAAACTATCAAATAGCCCCTTAAATTTTAATTTTTAGTATTTTTTTGTGGCCCGTATTCAGTAAACTGAATACGCCGTATTGAAGATAGAGTCGAATACGATGTATTGGTTTAAAAAATCTATACGTCGTATCCAATAAATTGAATACGCCGTATTGAGTATTTGACTCAGAGTATTACAGAAGACTGTAATAATGCAGAAAACAAACACGCAATATGCAAATATATACAATGCACACAAGCAAACAATTACAAACAGAATTTAAACAATTAGATTATACTAAGCTAAACTAATTAATGGTTAGAAATACTAATAAGAATAAGGTTTAATTAATTCACTCCCCGGCAACGGCGCCAAAAACCTGATGTGCTGTCGTGTAGGGTCAATTATTTGATTATCAAGTTTTAAATTTATATTTAGCCGACAAACCTAAAATAACACTTTAACGAGTAGTGCACCCGGTCAAGAGTGGAATATTAATCCTATATTCTATCAGTATTTTAATTAGTCTATTTACTGGTTAAACCTATGCTATGTATGTTGTCTAATGAAATAGGGGGTTCGGCCTGAGAGACTGACACAAGTTTGGTGATGACAAATACCAATTCAATACACAATAAATACAAAAGATGAAGATTAGAAGATAGAAAAGTGGTACAAGCTAAATGATAGAAAACTGTATTAGCCATATTAAACCCGGTTCAATGCTGGTTTGTTTGTTTTAGTGCAATGATTTACTTATCTCGAAGCGGCATATCATTCTTAAGACTTAGGCGGGACATCATCCTAAGACCTAGACATAATTAATCCTGTCACAATTAATGCATCCGCATAAAACATCATTTAGTTTAATTATAATCTATCTTAGAGAATTAAAGCTGTGGTGATCCTGTTAAAACCCTAGCCCACCGGGACTTTACCCACTTATTGTTTGACGATGTTTTATATACTGGTAGTCTACTATTCCAATCTTAATCAGTAAATTAAGAGCATGATTGCTGAAGCATAAACGGGTCACCTACCGGTCCAACTAAGCTCATAATTCAAAGACAAAGACAGAACATTATTTGTGATCCTATTGGTCCAGACATATGAAACATGATATGGAGAGCTATCCCGGTATCTAGATTACTTAGTCTGTATCACTAGACCCAGTTTAATGATAGGTCGCATATTCAAACACATAAACAAATATGAGGTGATAAACATAATTAAACAATCAACGATAAATTAAGAAATCGATATTAAAACAAACCAAACATTAAACTTTCATTAAGATGGCTAATACCCGAGGGTATTAGCCCACAACCATTGTAATTATACAAGCGTAATCAAACAATTGAAATCGAACTATTAAGGGAGTAAAAATTACACGATGTCTTCTATGGATTCGTGATCAATGCTTGACCTATATGGCTGATCTTCTCTTCTAAAATTTGTCTCTCTGATGAGTATGGTATAAAGAATATGATATTGCACACTGAAAACTCGTTTTTGAGTCTTCTATATATATTTGCTGAAAAATACTCGATAAACCGTATCCATCAAGGTTGATACGGCGTATTGGGCTGGATTCCTTGGAGTGTGCGCTACGTTTGTAATAAATCTTTGGTATCATTCCCAATTTACTTGATTTACTGTATCTTTGAATAATTATCTTCATGGATACGGCGTATGTAGATAGCATGGATACGCCGTACTGGGAATTGGTCAAACGCGTTTTCTTGTAAAGTCTTGGCGCTGATACGTCATATCTCTTTAGTTGGATACGGCGTATTGGTGAATTTTCAGAAATCTTTAAATGTCTTCGTTTTAGCTCCAATTTATGCGACTTTTAGCTTATCTTTACAAAATACTCCTGAATTACAACATTTATCAACTTTAAAGCAATTAAGTACCAAATAATGCAATAATTATATAAAAGTGGGCAAAATAGATGGGATAAATGATATAATAAAGTGACGTTATTTGATGTCATCAACTATGCTCTAGAGGAACCAAGCTGAACTCGATCTTTATTACCGCCGAGGTCACTTTTATCAAGCTCAAGCATCCCACATAAATTTACCTCAACAGTCATTTATCTAAGGACTATGATGCGATCCTGACCCGGGAGAAAGGATGGGTTTGAAGAGTTAGAGAAAGAGAAGGCAAAGACAGAGGAAGTGTATGCGAAACAGGCAGAACGGATCAAGCAACTTGAGGCAGAGCTGACAGTCTGAGATTGACACTCATCAGCTACGTGTCGATAGGGAAAAATATGTTGTTGAGTGTGGGAATAGAGAAATGGTTAGACGCAGGATCATTAACGAGTATCTTCCTACTTTTGTGCGCCGGATGCACCAGAGCACTGAGTACAAACGATCGCTGGGAGAGGCCTTCAGCCTTGCTATTGGCAAAGGTTTTATAGACGGAATATCTACCGGTCGCAAGGATCCAGATATCCAGGCTACTCTTAACGTTGATCCCACGTCTTCTGACACTTTCATGGAAACTTATGAGAAACTGTTTGACAAGAGGTATCCGTATGTTGATAAGGTAGCACATGCGTACCTCTTGGATCCTATCGGGTTGCAGAATGTCGTGCCGGACGAGACTGGTCCAACGCCTGGTGGTGGACCTCGCGATACTCCCACAACCTCATATGCTTAGAATTGTTAGCTAATTGTAATTTGTTTTGGTTTTCCAGGGCTGGTTGTGGCGCCTTATTATCGTGCTTGTTAAACAATGTTTAAATTTCATATTGATGCTACGTTTGCGTGTATATTGTTTCAGCTAACTATTTATAAATGGCTCGTGCATTTTGATTGCTTTTCCTCTCGTTTACTACTTTAGTATTGTTCCTTTTATTTCTTGGACATAGATATCGGCCACATGTATCGACCGAAGGGGATTAGCAGTCCGGTTGGGGCCGCTTAATACTTTATCTATTCCTTTATGGTATTTCTAAGACATAGATATTGGCCATTATACCAATCGGAGGGGATTAGCAGTCAGTTGGGGACCACATAACAATTTATCTACTCCCTTTAATATTGACTAATAAATTTTAATCGGAGGTAGCGAGCCATCCGTCAAGTCATACAATAATTTGTGCATATTGGTAGACATTGACTACGCCCCAACCGGTAGGTGTTGCTTACCCGGCTGGCATCCAAGCCACATAATAATGTGTCTACATCGACAGGCATTAACTACGCCCCAACCGGTAGGTGTTGCTTACCCGGCTGGCATCCGAGCCACATAATAATTTGTCTACATCGGTAGACATTGACTACGCCTCAGCCGCTAGGTGTTGTTTATCCGGCTGGCATACGAGCCACATAATAATTTGTCTACATTAGTATGGCAAACATTGACTACGTATATCGATCAGAGATGATTAGTCGATCGTCGAAGTCACTATGATTTTATGTCCCATAATCTTGCACATCACATTATCGGAAAATTGCCCTTACCTTATCATGAGGAGCGGCTTGATTGTTCATTAAAATTCTTACGGATTACATTAGTGAGCTGGAATTCTAAACACAATGATTCCTACAAGTAGCACTTTCTCAAGTTGATTGCATGCTAAACGCGAGGCACTTCTCTGTCGTTTATTGTTTGCATCTTTTGTAGGATCCCGTTAACACTTCACTTCATACAATCGATCACGAAATTAGAACTAGAAAGGAGAAAGAAAGAGTTGTTTTAGAGAGAGAAACTAGAGAGAGAGATGAGAGAAAAGAGAAAAGATATTTCTTAGATATTTTGAACAACTAACTTTTCCAAGTGGAAAAGTTCCTTATATACCCCGACACTTAAAAGTGACGCGCGGGATATTTAACTAGGGCCCAGGCTCGGCTTTTGCTTGGGATTAAACCCAAAACATATACAATATTAGATTATCTATCGAGCCCGATTCCCGATATTATCCTATTACAACATTAACTAATTAAAGACCGAAGCTCCATCGTAGAGTGACCGAACTTCCTTGTTCGACTCAATAAATTGAGGCTAACAATCTCCCCCGAAGTGAGGTCTTGAACACGGGAACGAGCTTCCTTTATTGACTCAATAAAATTGAGGCTAACAATCTCCCCCGAAGTGAGTTCATTGATGACACTCCTTCATGAGATCAGTGAGATTGCTTTTGTCGTTTAAGCTCGAGTGTTCTTGGTCTTTGTCTTTGTTGTTTGTTCTTTGTTTGAAAGTTGTTTCCTTCATGATTTGGCGATCGTGACTTTGAGCCTTTGTATTGATCTTCATCGTCTAGCCATCTTGCGATCTTATGTCATTGCAACAACTCATACTAATTCATCATCTTGAAAGCTTTATTTTAGAGTTTGTCGGAAGTCTTTGTCTTTTAATACTTGAGCTTTCTAGATAGTAATCTCTCGTAGCATGAGCATATTAGAATGGGATTGAGGTTTGGGCCCGTTTACCACACGTTTGACCTCAGGTTACGTTATGATACAACAGAAAAATTGATTTGAAAATCAATCTAAAACCCACAAAAGAAAAAAAAATAAAAAAAAAAACAAAATACCCCATAAAAAAAAGCGACGTGTCACTCGTTAAAGAGTTTTTGTAACACATCGAGAGTGTCATGTTTTTATCAAAATTCATCAACCGTCAATTCATTTACTGGACCAAATCGATATCCAGTTGTCACAAGTTTGATTCATATAGAATCTCGCAAGTCACCTACCAAGAGCTTGTTTGATGCTGGCTCAAGCAGGATTTCCATCTTCATTGTGAATACATTAGTATCACTCGGATGTTCTGGCAAATATCATAATGATATTGCGTAGGACTCTTGATAACAGCTTGTGAACTTGATGATGTTCAACAAGTGTTTGAAATGGAATGTGTCCTAACGAGATTTTATTGATCTCTTGGCTCTAGACTCGATTAGTGCATTTTGGTTTTAGTACTCGGAGGCTGGAGCATAATGGCCTCCAATTCCATATCAACGACTTGAAATTGAGATGTCAATAGATAACGTGTGTATCTCCGTGACAAATGAGACAAGTTTCTGTTGAGAGAAACCCGAATGGCTGGGAAGGGTTGTGCATTGCATCACTGGGTCCATGATGTCGTTTTCAATACCAGCAATCATCTTGTGATTCTGATAGATTATGTATTGACCCGGTTTCTGCCTTAAGTGTGTGGAGGGCTTCTTTGTTTAGACCCTTTATCCATACATTTCTTTTTCATTCTTCAACGCCTTCAATGCTTACCAGGACGTCATTACTAACACCTTGTTGTGATTGTTCCAGTGTTAGCTCAATCTTAGTCGGCATTATTCCCATTTACATTCATCTCCAATCATACCTAAGGACTGCTATTTCTAACTTTGGATTATCCTTGGGTAGATCCTCCGGTTCTGGTTGGATCATAGGATTGATTCCTAACCTAACCACCTTATGACTTCAGAATCGTCGTGAAATTAAGATGTTGTTGGGTGTAAAATCGAACCAGAAAACCTTTGCACATTGAGTCGAATAGAACATATTTTAAATACATTTTCTCCCCTTATTTTAAATAATAAACACTTAGTTTTTGAAATACCTTGTGATTAAAATATGTCTTGAAAATTCTGTGGGAGAAAATATTATCAGCATGAATGGTTTGGAACATTTTGATAATGTTTTGAATACATAAGAGTTGTCGTTGTTGATGTATCCAAAAACATTAAAACTTTGTTTTTCGAAAAACTCCCCCTCAAAAATAGGACCAATTGAGAAATTGTTGTCTTTTGAAAACATTGTGAGGGATGGAGTGTTGAACACATAATTTTGAAAGATTATGAATTGTCATCGAGAAATTCTTGAAAAATTGTGTTCAACTTTTTGAAAAACCAAATGTTAGAGGACTTCTCTTCTAACGCTAAGGGTAAGCGCACTGATACGTACACTATCCTTTTTCTTGAGCTAAAAACATTAAATGTCTTGTAAGAACAGCTCAAGACCGAGAAACGTTAATTTTCTCGTTGTGAGTGTAACACCCCCAAATTGGGTCGCAGCGGAATAAGGATCCGGGGCGTGTTACTTCAAGATCAACAACACAAGATATATACATTAAGACAATTAGAAATGAACAGTTTTTTAAAGCATTTGAACTCCTGTTCGCACTCCATCTACATGCCCGGTCGATGTTAATCACATTTCTAGACGTAGATGTTATCGATTCCAAAGAGACAAGTCAGAAAATATATATATATATATATATAAAATAATATATATATAAATATAATTTTTGAAATAGTGTTCTGTGATTATTTGATTTTTGTATTTTCTTTTGAAATTTATATTTGTATTTTTCTTTTCAAATGTTGATGTTTGATGAAGTATCAAGAAGATTCATTTGTCAGAACCACCAGTTCTGCTAGAGTCAAACATCTCATACCAATTCGCCTGACAAGATACTGAAACCTATCTTCGGATAAGGCTTTAGTAAACATATCAGACAATTGGTTTTCAGTTCTAACAACGTATAATTCAATTATACCATTTTCAACCTGCTCCTTGATGAAATGATACCGACTATGGAAGTGCTTGGTACGAGAGTGCTGCACGAGGTTGCATGATATTGCTATGGCTGACTGAGAGTCGCAATACAATGGCATTTTGTTATAGTTGAAGTCATAATCTTGAAGCTGTGTCCTCATCCACATTACTTGAGCACAACTTGCAGATAACGCCACACATTCAGCCTCTACGAATGACATTGCAGTACAATCTTGCTTCTTTGACATCCAGCTGACTAACTTATCACCTAGGAACTGTATTCCTCCAGAAGTGCTTTTTCGAGTATCAACACAACAGGCATAATCGGCATCTGAAAAAGCTGTTAGTTCAAAGACAGAATCCTTTTTAATGGTAATGGTACCTCTTAAGTATCGAAAGATCCTTTTTACCTCTTTAAGGTGTTTTTCAGTCGGTCTTGCTTGATATTTGCACAATAACATACAACTTGCACTATGTCTGGTCTACTAGATGTAAGATACATGAGTGACCCGATTTTGCTACGGTAGTCAGTTTGGTCTACGGGTTCACCAATCAAGTCTGCATCTAATTTAGGTTTCGTAGCCATTGGTGTACCAATGCTTTGTCCTTTTTCCATACCATATTTTTTAAGAATCCATATTAATGCTTTTTTAAATTTCTAAAGCTAACTTGGTCCAATTGATAAAATGACCCTTTGGGGACTGGTGGAACCTAAAGTCCTAAAAAAATTTCATCTCCACTCCCCCATAAAAAAGACAATTCAAATCTACAGTGGGGGGTCATATATTTTTTCAAAACATTTTGAATATTTAGGATTTGTCGATCCAGAAAATTGATTTCATCAACGTAATTCTGCACAAGTAAAAATATCCACCCCGTATTTATCTAAATAAAAGTTTGGGTCATTGTACCTTTAGTAAAGGGCCTTTAGACATCAGAACAGTTTGATAGTTCATCGTACCAGGGCTCTTGGAGGCTTTGCTTAATCCATACAAAGCTTTCCTCAGAAGGTAGACTTTTTCTGGATGATCTGGATCAACGAACCCGTCTGGCTGAGCAACATAAACCTCCTCCTTCAGTGGACCATTTAGAAATGCCATTTTAACGTCCATCTGATAGATTGGAAAAAGACTTGTGTGCTGTGTGGGCAACAAAAATCCGAACTGCTTCCAAGCGAGCAACTGGAGCAAATGATTCTTCAAAATCAATACCCTCTTCCTGAGCATAACCTTTAGCAACAAGTCGTGCTTTGTTGCGAATTACAGTCTGATCTTCATCCTTCTTGTTCTTCCATAACCACTTTAGCTTTATAATCATCTTGCCAAATGGTTTGTCGACTAGTTCCCAGACTTTTAGTCTGTCGAACTGATGAAGTTCATCCTGCATTGCTTCGATCCATGCAGAATCAGCCATTGCCTCCTTAATGTTCTTTGGTTCAACAATACTCACCGTGAGTGCGAACATACACATTTCAGGATCTGTGGCAAGCTGGATGATCTCTGGTCCATCGGAAATCATGACTTTGTGGTTGAAATGAATGCACATCGGTATTATCAATGTTGCGTGAGGAAGACTCACCAATTTCTTGTATCCGTGTACAAAAAGGATTGATAAATTCAGCTTCTTGAAATGATGCATTCGGTGCTTGATCATTGTTGTTTTCCTCAGCTTGACCGTGTGTTGGATTGTAATATTCTTCAAGTAAAGGACTGAAGAGAAATTCTAACCCTTGTTGCGACGAATCTGTCTTTTCTGCTGTAGGAACAACATTTTGTCTTGGGTGCACGGAGTCAGAGTTGTCATAATCTGACGCGTTTTGTCCTTGAGGAACGAGGCCTGAAGCGACATTTTCAACAGACATCTTTTGTCGTTGAGGGCTACAAAACCCAAACTAGATGTAGATTTGAGTGGAGAACCCGTAGACCAATCTGATTATCGTAGTAAAATCGGGTCACTCATGTACTTGACATCTAGTAGACCAGACTTAGTGAAAGCAGTATGCTATTGTGCACGTTATCAAGCACGACCAACACAAAAGCACCTCAAGGAGGTTAAATGAGTCGAACAAGGAAGCTCGGTCACTCTACGATGGAGCTTCGGTCTTTAATTAGTTAATGTTGTAACAGGATAATATCGGGTATCGGGCTCGATAGATAATGACGTTTCTCGGCCTTGAGCTGTTCTTACAAGACATTCAATGTTTTTAGCTCAAGAAAAAGGAAAGTGTACGTTTCAGTGCACTTACCTGTAGCGTTAGAAGAGAAGTCCTCTAACATCTGGTTTTTCAAAAAGTTGAACACAATTTTTCAAGAATTTCTTAATGACAAATCGTAATCTTTCAAAATTGTATGTTCAACACTCCAACCCTCACAATGTTTTCAAAAGACAATAATTTCTCAATTGGTCCTATTTTTGAAGGGGAGTTTTTGAAAAAACAAAGTTTTAATGTTCTTGGATACATCAACACCGACAACTCTTATGTATTCAAAACATTATCAAAATGTTCCAAACATTAAGTGTTTATTATTTAAAATAAGGGGAGAAAATGTATTTAAAATATGATCTAATTGACTCAATGTGCTGAAAAGGTTTTATGGTTCGATCTTATACCCAACAACATCTTAATTTCACGACGATTCTGAAGTCATAAGGTGGTTAGGTTAGGAATCAATCCTATGATCCAACCAGAACCGGAGGATCTACCCAAGGAAAATCCAAAGTTAGAAATAGCAGTCCTTAGGTATGATTGGAGATGAATGTATATGGGAATAATGCCGACTAAGATTGAGCTAACACTGGAACAATCACAACAAGGTGTTAGTAATGACGTCCTGGTAAGCATTGAAGGCGTTGAAGAATGAAAAAGAAATGTATGGATAAAGGGTCTAAAGAAAGAAGCCCTCTGGTATGTGCTTAATTACACATACCTTTTTCCAATAAAAACAGACTTAAATGACCAAAAACAAACAAAAACTGCCAAATATATGTTTGTTTTGCATTTGTAGTGTGCA
>BQNB010029867.1:21087-55381 GCA_026074375.1 Tanacetum coccineum
TTGGCAGTTTTTGTCAGTTTTTGGTCATTTAAGCTCGTTTTTAGAGGTAAAAGATATGTGTAATTAAGCACTTATCAATCTTGCACATCACATTATCAGAAAATTGCCCTTACCTTATCATGGGGAGCGGCTTGATTGTTCATTAAAATTCTTACAGATTACATTAGTGAGCTGGAATTCTAAACACAATGATTCCTACAAGTAGCACTTTCTCAAGTTGATTGCATGCTAAACGCGAGGCACTTCTCTGTCGTTTATTGTTTGCATCTTTTATGAGCCATTCTGATACGCTTCTACCACCACGTATGGTCCTTCACACTTTCGGACTAGCTTTCCCAAATTCTCTACCTGGTTGGCTTCATTCTTCTAGTAGACATACTCGCCTACTTTGAAGGATACCGGGCGCACTCTTTTGTCGTAGTAGTGCTCCATTTTCATTTTATATTTGGCCTCTTGGATAGCGGTTGCCTCTCTTCTTTCTTGCAGCAAGTCAAGGTTTAGCCTCATCTCTTCCTCGTTGCCTTTTCCCTCCTTGATCATCATTGTCCGATGCGTGGGCATGCCAATTTCTGCTGGGATGACTGCCTTACTTCCGAACGTTACGTTGTATGGCATCTCCTCATTGCTGGTTTTGAGCGATGTTCGATGAGCCCATAAGATGTTAGGCAGTTCATCCACCCAGCCTTTCCTTTCTTGCCCTAGACGAGTCTTGATTCCTTCCATGAGGATCTTGTTTGCTCTTTCCACCAGGCCGTTGGCTTGGGGGTGTGCCACGGCAGTGTTTATTTGTGTAATATTCAATTTTTTGCACCAGCTTTTGAAGGGGTCATAGATGAAGTTAGTTCCATTGTCTGTGACAATTATCTTTGGCAACCTAAACCTGCAGACGATATTATCCTATACAAACTTCTTTACCTCCTTCCATGTCGTCTTGGCCAGCTGTTTGTCTTCTATCCATTTTGTGAAATAGTCTATGGCCACAATTACGAACTTCACCTTCCCTGGGGCTTCTGGGAGTGGGCCTAAGACATCCATTCCCCACTGGAAGAATGGCCAAGATGCCATGATCGAAGTCATTAGAATTTTGGGGAGTTTGGGGATCGGGGCGTGGATTTGGCATGAATTACACTTGCGTATTTATTCTCTTGCGTCCCGATGCATTGTTGGCCAATAGTATACTTGTCGGATGGATTTTTCCACCACCGACCTTGCTTTCAAATGCATGTTGCATGCCCCTATATGTATTTCTCGTATGACATAGTTGGCTTGTAATGGGCCCACCCACTGGAGCATAGGCATTAGGTAAGATTTTTTGAACAACACTCCTTCTATGACATACTGACCTATTTTCATCCGCAAGGCTTGCGCCTTATTTTGGTCTTCTGGCCATATCCCTCTCTCTAGATAGTTGATGATGGGGGTCATCCAGGTTTTCCTTTCTTCTTCCACTATTGCATTTATTTCCTCGATCTCCATTGATAGTGTGTCTAATGTTTCGACTAAAATTTCTTTAGTGAGGTGATTGAATGCTACTGAAGCTAGTTTGCTCAATACGTGCCTTTTGGTTCTTATTTTGTGGTATGTTTCTGATTTTGAAGTTTTCAAAGCACTTGATGTATTCTTTGGCTTTGGATAGGTACCGGATCATATTTTTTTTGCAAGCTTCGTAGTTGTCGTTGATTTGGCTAGCCACCAGCTTGGAATCTACATTGAGAGACAGGGATCGTACCCCTATTTTCTTCGCAATCCTCAGCCCTGCTAAGAGTGCTTCGTACTCAGCCTGGTTATTGGTGCTTTCAAAGTTGAGCCTCAAGGCGTATGTATATTCTGTCTTTGTAGGGCTGATGAGGACCAGGCCTGCACCGGAACCATTGAAGCTTGATGCGCCATCTGTGTAGAGCACCCACTCCTCTTTACAATCTTTCTGATGGTCAACCGTTGGGATGCACCGCGGCACCATAGTATTGTTGCCCACCGGCACCTCGTTTATAAAGTCTGCTAATATTTGTCCCTTGATAGCACTGCGAGGATCATACGTGATGTTGTACGCCCCCAGCTCAACAGAATATTGTGCTAACTTTCCTGAAGTATTCACTTTGCTTAAGATTTGCTTGTTGGTTGATCTGTGATAACCGTGATAGGATGGGCTTCGAAGTACCTTCTCAGCCTTATAGAAACGTGTCGTAGTTCCAACGCTACCTTCTCCAATGGATCATAGTTTCGCTCAGTGTCATGTAGTGTTCTACTCACATAGTGCACCGGATATTGCTTTCCTTTTGGTACCACTAACATCACTGCGCAGACTGCCTCCCTTGAAGCTGCCAGGTAAATAAACAAAGTTTCTTTCGGAAGTGGAGTTTTAAGAGCCGGTAGGTGAGGATCATCTTTTTGAGTTCTGGGAAGGCATTTTCCACCTTTTCCGTCCATCGGTAGTCGTCTTTATTTTCTTTGGTGATGTCCTTTAATGTTTCAAATAATGGGAGTGACTTGGCAGCCGATCAGGAGATGAAGCGATTTAACGCCGCCAAGTTTCCCACTAGGCTTTGCATTTTCCCCCAAGTTCTAGGTGATTGCATTTCCGCTATATCCTTGGTTTTTGTCGGGTTAGCTCAAATGCCTTCTAAAGTAACCATATACCCCAAAAAATTTCCCTCTTCTACTCCAAACGAGCACTTTTTTGGATTTAGCTTCATATTAATTCTTCTGAGGTTATCGAATGTTTCTGCTATATCTGCCAGCATTTCCCTTTCGGACTTTCTCTTCACCACCATGTCTTCTACGTATGCTTCTGGGTTTCTCCCTATTTGAGACTGGAACGTCTCGTCAACCAACCGCTGGTACGTTGCTCCTGCATTTTTGAGGCCAAACGGCCTCTTTGTGTAGCAGTATGTACCTTGATCTGTGTAGAAAGCGGTTTTTCTTCGTCTTCTTCTGCCATCTACACTTGGTGGTAGCCCTTATACTCATCCAGAAAACACTTAAGTAGGAAACCCATGACCGACTCTATCTTGTTGTCTATCTCCGGTAGTGGGTAATAATATTTTGGACACGCGGCATTGATGTTCTTGAAGTCTATGCACATCCTCCAGCTTCCGTCCACTTTCTTAACCAGGACTGGGTTTGATATCCAAGTGGGGTACTTCATAGGCCTGACTATCCCTGCTTTTAGCCATTCGAAAACTCCCTTGGTTATCACTTGGCTTTTTTCGAAGCAAAATACCCTTCTCTTCTGACTGATCGGTGTCACAGATGGGTTGCCGTTGAGAGAATGCTTGATGATTCTTTTTGACACCTTGGTCATATCTGAGGGTTCCCACGCGAAAATGTCTTTGTTCTTTTTTAGCAGATTTTTGAGCTGAATAGAGCCTTTCGGCGAGAGGCCTTTTCTTATTACCACCAACTGTTCTGGATAAGCAGGGTTGACGAGCACTTGTTCCGTGAGGCCCACTTTCTCTTGTGGTTCAATCTCTGCGGGTGGCTCTAGTGCTTGCTTCTTTCCCACCCTTCTACATTCGAACACTGTAGGTTCTTGGGATACCAGTGTTGCGATTTCCCAAGGAGTTAGAAACTTCATCATGCCATGGATGGTGGGTAGGATAGCTATGAGATGCTTTAGGCCAAGACGCCCTAAAATGAAGTTATACGGGGAAGATACCGGGATGATAGTGAATTTCATTATTGCCCTCCGACACAGCCCACTTCCCTCAAAACACATGTCTAGTTCTATTTTTCCTAAAGGTTTAACCTGTTCTCCTGAGAACCTTGATACCGTAGTCTGCGTCTCGACCAACCTTGCCCATATGGCTGGATGTAGCATGTTGAAGCAATGCTCAAACATGATTTCGACGGACGCCCCTTCATCTATATGTACCCTTCGGACGAGGTACCCTTCTACTCCAGCCTCCACTACCAAAGCTTCCTTCGAGAGGTCTCGTGTCAAGACTGGTGGAAATGTTATTAGGACATTCATCCACTTTTCGTCTGTCATCGTGGTTTTTCTCTTCCTGTCATACGAATGACACTGCACCATCTTTAACACCTTGCCCATCTACGGACCGTTGTTCCGCTGACCTCCTCTTCCTCTTTGCCTCACGTCCTTTACCAAATGGTGTAGCTTGCCGGACTCCAAAGCTATTTCTAACTGCTTCTTTAAATGGAAACAGTCATTTGTAAAGTGTCCCTTTTCATTGTGATAGTCGCAATATTTGTTCAGGTTTTCTTTGCTGGGTGCCCCCACCAACGACATTGGCTGTGGCAGGCGTAGTTGGTGTTCTGTAGCTAAGATCTCTTACGGGGTACTTATCAATGAGTCCAAGGTTAAGACTACCTTGTTTTCTCTTGGCCGACGAAATTCCTGATTGAGGCGTTGTGGTGGTATGTATGGTGCATGATGTTCTTGTGCCCTGAAAGCAAGCCTATGTTCTGACCTGCGACGGTGGTTCCTATAAAGCGACCGCTGGTGTCGATCGTTCTGTTGCCCCCATTGTACCGGTGTTTCTTTTTGCTGGGATTCACCCTTGGGCAATTCTATATTATGGAACGCCTCTTCATACCGTAAATAATCATCCACCCTCTTCAACATCTCATCAACCGGCTTAGGTATGTTATCCGAGAAACGTTTTGACAGTTCTGGACACTTATGGGAACTCATAAAGGACGAAATTTGCATCAGTTCTGGTACGTTAGGAATAGCGTTGGACTCGCTCACCCACCTTTCTTTAAAATTTAGAAGGGTCTCATTTGCCCTCCGGATGATCTTTGAGATCTCCGTTGGGTCTTTGGCGCAGGCCTTGAGCATCCCAAATCTGTTTAGAAATTTCTTTTGGAGGTCCCCCCAATTATCAATGTTACCGGGCGGCAGCTTATCGAACCATACCCTTGCCTTGCCGCCGAGAGTCTGCTGAAACATCTTGCACCAAACTGGCATGGGCCATTCGCCCTGATTTCCCATTCCTACGAATCGACCCACATGATCTTCCGGATCACCCGTCCCGTCATACACCTTAGCATTCGCCGGCATTCTGTGCCCTGGTGAGGAAAATTCGATAATTCTTCTGGTGAAGGGGCACTTTAGCACTTCCTTGAATGGTTTACTTAGGTCTTCATCACCCACCTTTGTGTTTCCTTTCTTGTTGACTTTGATGTCTTCATCGCTGACGTCTTGGATGTCGTTAAAATCCAGGAGCATGGGCTTAATGAGGTCGCGGTTACTTGGCTCTTTCAGGAGTTCCTTGAGAGCCGATACGTGCCCTTCGATGATGCTCTTGGTTATATTTTGGTTCGAGGTTCCTTCATTTAACGGAGTGATTGGTTCGGGACCTGCCATTCTATAGCACTTAGGCAGATTGAATAACGGGTCCCACGGATGGCGCCAATTTATTGAAATAAAGATCCGCCAAGAAGGATAAGAGTAGACCTCCTATAGAGTCTTGGTCTCTAGCAAGCTTGTCGAGAAGACAACGCACGTTAGCCTCGTCTTGGGTTTTATCCCAAGACCAAGCTCCAGCGTGAGAGTAAGTACTAGATATCGATATGGCCGTTAGGCATGTTGTAAGTGTAATAAATACAGGTGTGTGTGTGTGTAGATGGATTGCATTGAATGGGCTTGGGGTATTTATACTACCCCGAGTACTGTTTAATACTTACTGTTCCTGACACCTAGGGAATGGTCGCGCCGAGCTACTGTACACCTTTCTCAGGCGGTGAACCCACGTGGGAGACAAGATCCCCCAAATCCCGGGTTGGTTGCGCGCGTACAGTCCTTACCATGAACCAGTGGTTATTAGGGAGTCACCGGTTAATAGGATGCGTTGGTCTTTCCTGAGGTTTCGATGTACTTATCCCTTTTATGATGTGTCAGCACCGAGAGGTTAGACACCAGTTGGGTCTTAGGCCGCTGGGCCAGCTTACCTGTGTGTGGCCGACCGGCTTGGTCCTAGTGGCCATCTACACGAACAGTTATGTAATTAAATTATAAACTTTTTGTTTTATAAATTTATCCTCACCATGTATAATTTTTTTTTTCATGTTTTGTAAACATCTCACATAATCAAAGACATTAAATTATAAAAATATTCAATATTCTAGACATTTTCATGACAAACAAACTTGAAATAAATACTCACTATGGTTTACAAGTTTTTAAAAATCTTTAATAAACAATTTTATAAATTATCATTTTTTTTAACGGTATAAATTATCATAATAGATACTCATATCACGTTTAATTTAAAATTATGAATCGACTTTAAAAGCTATGTTTAACAAAAACAAACATATATATCCAGTGGCACATCAAATTAAAATCAATTACCAATATCGACACTTATAAAGCTAAATAATCAAAATCGACACAAATATAAGCCATTACCGAAATCTACTCAGCGTGCAAAAGAATTTGCACGCCAAGGGACATTTTTTTGCACGTCAAGTTTTTCTATGCTCACACTAAGCGTGCATTTTTCGTTTCTTGGTTTGCTCTCTTTGTTCAGTTTGCACTCTAAAATGACATGTCAATAAAAATAAAACAAAAATTGTAACTTTGAATATACAGCTTTTAATGGAGCAAAACCACATTCCCTTGAGAAAAATCATAATTTTTTTTATTGTGTTTTAATTTTTAGTTTTATTACCTACGATTTATACGAAATTTATAGATTTTCGGACAAAATGTCACATAAATAAAGTATGACGTGCAAATATGTGAGATTTTTAGATTTTTCAGATAAAATGTTAGATTTTCGGATAAAAAGTTAGTTAATAAAAAGTTAGATTTTCGGATAAATTTTTTGACATAAAATTTTAAATAAATCATTAGAACTAGCGACACTAAATAAGATATAGCATGCAAATAAGATGGCGTGCAACGTATTTTGCACGTACATATTAAGTTGGTGTGTAAATCAACTAGAGAGCAAATTGTTTTGCACAGACACTTGTCACATTATTAACCATACCTTTTATAAAAAATGGCGTGCAAAATATTTGAAAAGCAAATTAATTTGCAGGTCTAGCCGCATTTTTAACCCTTCAATTTAGTCCAACTTGGCGTGCAAAAATAGATGGCGTGCAAACTTTTTTTGCACGTAATGCCATGTCAATTTATTATTACATCCTAGTTTGATTAAAGTACATAGCGCGCAAATAAGAATGTCGTGCAAAATCATTTTATGCATAGAGTAGATTTTCGTAACACATTTTTTGAGGGTTCATTTTCGTAACAAACTTACCTAAGTATCTGTTTCGGAAATTTCCTCATCAAATTAAGTAGAAAATAGTTTTTTCAAAGAGCGAATGATTATTATGAAAATACAATTCCTAATACGTGTTCTAGCATTTTAAATCCCCAAAAACAAAATATCAAAAAGAGGTAATGCTAAAAATATGCCAAAAAAACATCATATTCCAAAAAAATTCATCACTCTAAGTTTGTTTTCCCAAATTTAGTTTTGTGCGAATGATACATTTTACGATTTTATTACAATTTTGACAAATGTTCAAGAGATAGGTAGATGTTTTTGTGCGACTAATGTGACATTTTGTGCGACCATGTAGTTTTTTGTACGACTATTTTGTCTTTATCGTAAAAGCCAAATATTTTTCAAGAAACTTTTGTCTTTTTGGAAAAAGATAGAACGATCGCACACTAAAGTTCATGGTTGCACAAAAATGGGGTGAAAACGAGCGCGAGCCGAGCGCGAGCCTACCAGAGCTCGAGCTCGGCTAGTTTATATTTTAGAAAGATCGAGCTCGAGCTCGGCTCGTTTCGAGCCTTATTATTTCAGCTCGAGCTCGGCTCGTGGTATTACATATAAAGCTCGAGCTCGGCTCGTTTGTGATGTGCTTATAAAAAATAAAGCTTGGCTTTTTGAGCTTACTTGTTCGGGCTCGTTTATTTGTTTTGAGCTCGTTTGAGCTCGTTTAGGCTCGCGAGCCTAGTCGAGCTTTGTATATAAAGCTTGGACTCGGGCTCGATTATTAAATGAGCTCCAATTTAAGCTCGAGCTCGAGCTCGTTTAGGCTCGGCTCGTTCGAGCTTTTTACCGATCCGATCTCGAGCTTTTCACGAGCGACTCAGCTCGTTTTCACCCCCTAGACACAATGTCACGTCAGTCGCACCAAAAAATCTATCTACCTCATAGACACTTGTCAAAACTGTAATGGAGTCGCACACTCTATTAGCCACAATCACAGTGCTCATATGTTAAAATTTTCTATTAAATGATGTTGAATTAAAAGATGACTTAATGTGCACACCTTCAGTTTTATTACTTAATATTTACAGTCATCTTTTTTTATTAAGTAACTAACAAATAATTTTTATATAACTTAATGAATTCAGTTTTTTTTTCATATTAATTCACTTAAGTCGAATTCAAACGCCACAAGAAAAAAAGGAAAAATAAATAAGTGACATTTTTCAAATGACTGTCCTTTTGGAAATCTTTTGGAAATACCTCTATAAAAATTGTTATATTTTCCTTACTCGTGTGTCGTGTCCAATTAAAAAAGAAGTAAAAAACAACGCTTTATAACATTTCACAATTACTAGTAATAAAATGCCATGAACCACACGCATCAAAATTAACAAATTCACACAGACATTTATTAGCTCAAAATATCACTGAAAGCATCACTTATTTTAATTATCATCAAACTAATTATTTTCATACCAAAGGTGCGGTATAAACAAGATTTCAATCTTTAATTTGATACATTTATATTACATTTTTATATACATTGATATGTTTGTTTTATTGTTGTTGTTGTTGTTATTGTTGTTGTTGTTGTTATGTGCAATGATTACAATTGTTTGATTTGCTGTTTTTTAGGGTTTTCTTATGATGTTTAGTAATTTTGTTATGATTGAGTGATTAAATTTTGCCTTTTGTAGGTTAATTTTGTACTGTAGCTTAATTAGTTAGTGTTTGTTGTAAGAATTAGGGCACCTTTTATTAGAGTTAAGTAGGAGACATATGAATGTTGTTGTTGTCGTTTTTGTTGCGTTGTTGAATTTGCGATTTGGTATTATTTGGATTGATTTGGTAAAAATATTTGGTGTTAGTTTTGTTAATGCATGTTTTCGAATTTGAATTAGCTTGATATCTTTAGTGCTTTTAAGGATTTATTGTTAGTTTCGGGCCCGTTTTATAAAAATGTTGTGCATCACAAGTATGATGTGTTTTGGTCTCGGTGTCCTAATCAACATACCGTATGTGGATATATATTCTCTTAAATGATCGAACTCTTTGTTTTCAAGTGGTATACTAATACCTGAAAATGTTAACGATTGTTTTCATAACATAAATGATGTTCATTGTAATAAATTTTATGTTGGTGGCTATTTAAGTTATTAGTAGGTTATGTATTGGACAAGCAAATGTCTTCAACCACTGATTTGGTATTTTTGGCTTCGGAGCATCAATATACATATTGCTATCGATTGATTTGATAACAGAACAAGTTTGGTTGAATAAAGTACTAGCTTTATTTGCATAAGTTGTTTGCGTATTGTGTTCTTATTATCGTTACTAAAACATCATTCACTTTTTCCTTTTGTGAGCTGAACCTTCACTTTCATCAAAGTAGCTTTAGTTTTAGGTATTTCCAATATGTATCGATTTTATGAACAAGTTTTGTGCACTTATACATCTACACTTATATCCCAGTTTTCTTTTGCGGTTATTTCTTTCATATTATCAATACTTTAATCAGTTGTTTATCTGAAGTTGCAGTTTTCTCAGCATGTCCATCTTTCGGCGTCGTGGTACTTCTCAGAAACAGCAAGAGCAGGAGCCTCCCGAGTTGAAATCTGAATCCAAGGTAACCACAAGCTGTAGAACACGCAATTGACTTTAGTATTTTTAGCCAGTTTATTTGTTTTTGATTGCGTCACTTAAGTTATTGTTAACTTGGTACGTGCATCAATGATAATAGCTCAATAACTTAATATGATCTTGAGAATCTTCTAATAATTGGTATGCTAAACGATGGCCTCATGGTTTCTGGTGTAATATCTTGTGATGACTGCAGGTCAATGAGCTTAAAGCTGCTCTTGGACCGCTTACTGGACGTAACTCACTGTACTGCACTGATGCATGCTTGAGAAGATATTTAGAAGCCCGGAATTGGAATGTAGACAAAGCAAAAAAGATGTTGGAAGAAACACTTGCGTGGAGGTCAACCTATAAGCCCGAAGAAATTCGTTGGGTTAGTGATCGATTTTTCATTCATGAGTCCATGTTAAGGAGTCTGAAAAAATAGGAAAGTGGATGTGGCAATTTTGATCTCTTTGCTTAGAAATGGTCAACTCGGGTTGGGTATTATCTCAAACAGGTTAATGGGCCAATCCAACCGATAAACAGTTCTATAATTCCAAAAAAAAGTGTTTTTGGGTCAATCCAACCGAGCATAGTTTGTTTTGACCCCTTACCCAACCTGGCCATCTTGCACTTATAATAGGAAGTTTATATGTAGCTAACAATACTTCCATTAATATCAAATTATCTAATTTAGACTTGTGCTTACGACTTAAGTTTATTTTCACTTTCTAGCATGAAGTTGCAGTCGAAGGTGAAACTGGGAAACTATTCAGAGCCAATTTTCGTGACCGAGTTGGACGAACTGTCCTCGTATTGAAACCAGGATTGCAGGTGCTTGAACGATCCCCACTTTTGTTTTGACTTTAAAAGCTAGATGCTCTATTCTTTTATTAGTTTTGACCCATTTACATACAAATGGGTTGATTTGGGCCATGTTTTATTGCTAAGTGTCAAGTGTGTTGAACTTAAAGGTTCAACAAAATATGAAATGGGTCACTAGTCATGTGTTCAAATTCCTAAACCTCACGAATCGCGATATTTAGAGAAAGTTTTACAAAAATTGTAGCATAGACGTTTATGTATTCATATTTGACATACTAAATACCTAAATGTTTGATTAAATGAACAGTTTTCTTTGCGAGTTTGCTCAACTCGGCCCAACCTGTTCTTTTTGACCCGTTACCCAACGTGCCTGAACTGCACATTTTGCCAACATTGCTTTTATTCATAGTTGCGACAGGAATTACTTACGATACACTTTGTGCAGAATACAAAATCAATGGATAACCAGATCAAACATCTTGTTTACCTGATGGAAAACGCCATGCTTAATCTTCCAGAAGGCCAAGAAGAGATGGCATGGTTGATTGACTTCACTGGGTGGTCATTTAGCACGAACGTACCAGTTAGAACTGCTAGAGACACTATTAATATACTTCAAGACCATTATCCTCAGAGGCTAGCTGTGGCATTTTTGTACGCTCCACCAAGAATATTTGAAGCATTCTGGAAGGTACATCTATAATTTTAAAAACTCCACATTTTTAATCCAACATCCTAATCTGAGTTCTCATATATGATCTAAATTTCTGCAGATTGTTAAATATTTTATGGACCCAAAGACGTTCCAGAAGGTAAAATTTGTGTACCCAAAAAACCAAGAGAGTGTAGAACTCATGAGATCGTATTTTGATGTGGATAACCTCCCAACTGAGTTTGGTGGAAAAGCAACCATGAAGTATGACCATGAAGATTTCTCGAGATTAATGGCTCAAGATGACGTGAAAGCTGCTAAATTCTGGGGTTTCGATGAAAAGACTGCTTCTGCAACCACTGTCTGTGCTGCTCCGGCAGCAGTGGCTCAAGAGCCCACTAAGCCCATTGGCCAAACTAACGAATGCGTAGTAGTGTCATAAGCTAGGAATTTTTATAGCGTGTGAGATTGGTGTGAAGCCAAGGTTGTTGGTTAAGTGAGATGATGATTGTTATGCTTATGATGGTTTGAACTCTTTTTGTGATGTTCTTCCTGCTAATTTACCTTGTTATCTTTGAGTTTTCTGTACTTTGATATAAATTTTATGACATTATATATACTTTCTTGAGGAAGTTTGAGCCTTTTCTATATGTTTAGAGCTTAAACTGCATACAATTTGCATGCGCATTCTGGGAAAAGTATAAAAAAAAACCAATAAGTTTTTCTATACGTGGTGAGATGTGCGAGGGCCGTCGAGACGCAAAATATCATACAACAATGTATGTGTTCCAAGCTTTTTTAGTTGGTCCTTTTCCAATCCGAAGCGTTTGTTTGATCTATTGTGATATATAGTTATTTGGGTTTTGGTGATTTTGAGTCTAGCTGCTCCTCTGTACATAGTTTGCTTTGTGTTCTCGTCAGGATCGTTTGATATAAAATATATATCCTCTGTACATAGTCTCTTATTCTAGTCCCATCCAAAAGTAAACAAGTAGAAATATGTCATACATAACCTTTTCATATAATATAAGATATCACACAAGACTGGGGCATTGCTAAACATTTCAAGGATCACCACGTACACAATACCGTTTACTCCTCTTGCAATGTTATATGAAACAACAAAATCTATATACACAAAACCATTACATGTTCAATAAGCAAAAACACTAATCAAATACGGAGTATATATATTATGTCTTTGTAGTTGTTTGCTTTTACTCATTCCAATCGGGCTATTAACAACACTCTGACAGTATCAAACCGCTAAAAAAGAAAAGAAAAAAGAGCTTTTTAAGAACTACAAAAGCCGCCTTCTGAAGTTTCGGGTGGTAGATTGATAAGTACGAACTAGAAGACCAACTCCAATACCGACCCCAAGGCAAATTCCAAGGCCTAAGCCAACACCAACTCTCACACCAGCATTAAACCATGTGAGTTCTCCATCCTCACCTTCCATGTACTCATTTTGGCTCCAATGAAGGCTATTGTCGTAGTCATACTCATTTTCAGGCTTGTAAGGTCCATATTCTGATTCCTGCACACCACAAGAGATAGTCATAATTAGATACATGTTCAACAAACCATATTTCATATAACATGTATCTCCTATACAGATGCTGCTTGTGGTGATGTCCGTGCATAGTGTATGTAACTATACAATTGCCCACTATATAGGCCTACTACAGCTTTGTATGCACAAGGACCTTTTCAACAAGTACCAACCAAAAAAAAAAAGAAAACGAAAAAGAAAAAAAAACAACAAGAAAAAAAAAAAACCAATTTGTGAGATATGGATGGTAAAAACACATTTATAAAAAAAAAAACCATTTAGACGCGAAAAAAATAAGACAAAAAAAAAAAAAAAACAAAAAAAAAAACAAAAAAACAAAAAAAAAAACCAAAAAAAAACATCTACTAAAAAAAATAACTAAAAAAACAAAAAAAAAAAAAAAAAAAAAAACAAAATATAGGAAGAATATTTAATAAAACAACAAAAAACAAAAAAAAAAAAAAAAAAAAAAAAAAAAAAACAAAAAAACAGAACAAAAGGCAAAACAAAAACATAAAAAACAAAAATCAAAAAAAAAAAAAACTAATAAAACGTAAAAATAAAGAAAAAAAAAAAAAAAACATTTTGAGTAAAAACGAGAAAACAAATTCTTAAAAACGAAAAAAACATAAATAAAAAAAAAAGAAAAAAAACTAAAAAAAAAAAACCTACTAAAAATAACCACCCAACCCCACGTGCACATTAACAACCCCACTGACAGTAATCAAACCGCTAAACAAGAAAGCTAAACAAGATCTTTTAAAGAACAACAAAAGCCGCCTTCAACGTTTCGGTCGGGTGGTAGATTGATAAGTACGAACTAGAAGACCAACTCCAATACCGACCCCAAGGCAAATTCCAAGGCCTAAGCCAACACCAACTCTCACACCAGCATTAAACCATGTGAGTTCTCCATCCTCACCTTCCATGTACTCATTTTGGCTCCAATGAAGGCTATTGTCGTAGTCATACTCATTTTCAGGCTTGTAAGGTCCATATTCTGATTCCTGCACACCACAAGAGATAGTCATAATTAGATACATGTTCAACAAACCATATTTCATATAACATGTATCTCCTATACAGATGCTGCTTGTGGTGATGTCCGTGCATAGTGTATGTAACTATACAATTGCCCACTATATAGGCCTACTACAGCTTTGTATGCACAAGGACCTTTTCAACAAGTACCAAGTAAAAAAAAACATGTGGGAGAAGAGGACTTAACTAAGCTAAACTCTAATGCAATGAAAATATTCCTTCCATATATTTTTAAGACAGTGTGGTGCTTGTGTAAGATGCTTGTGTATACAAAGTACTTAGCGCCCACTAGATGCTTGAAAATATTCCTACAAGGGGGTTGTACACAAGGACCTCCCAAGAAAGTATCAAGTATAACGAAGGAGATCAACTCATGCATCGTACATAGAAGTATAAATAGCATATACTATCTATCAATATACTTCAATGAAGCATGTATTATGCAAAAGGTAGAATGGCCTAGAAGTGTTTTCCATCAAAAACCATATATTTACTTGAACATCTTATACAGAAGTTCAAAAACCAGATATTTACTTGAACATCTTATACAGAAATTCAAACACCATATATTTACTTGAACATCTTACCATGAAATATCAACACACATATGATAAAAAGCAAACATATAGAGGAAGAAACTAGGCATATGCAATTAATGTTTTACATTTTTTTCCGTCATTCCACAAAATGAAAATCACCAATGGTCCAAACTCGACAGAAACAAATAACTCAAGATAATGAGACCAACTAATTTATTAAACAAGAAATATGAATGTGATTATAACCGGAGGTGGCATTTCTAACCCATTTACTTAAGCATGGTTCAACATAAGAACTAGTTCTATTTGAGTGAAATAGAAAGAAAAAAAATAATAAGATATAGCTAATAAGGGAAGAGTGAAACTAGTTGGAGGTCACCAAAAGTATCTTCATACCCCCCAAAAAAAAAAAAGGGAGAGTAGCTTTGCACCATTAAATAATTAGTATTATTGTAATTACACAGATTAGTAACAGTTTACTTAATTTAAAAAAAAATAATACGCACAAAGCAGGTGAACCTGCCCTTTTGACCCATACTAAAAAAATAGCAGTTTAATTCCAAACCTGTATTTACCACAGCCTGTTTCGCCACCTTTAATTTCAATTAATCTCTCAAACACCATTACTGTATAAAGAAATTTGATTAGTACCTGCAGATCAAGTCGTGACACGACATTTTTCTGAGATTCCGTAGTCTCGCCCTCAGGGATTGGATCCAACATCCCTTTACGGTTTTGCTTCTTTCTGAGACTAATCTGTAAAGTCTTGGTCAAAATAATAGGCGCCCCCGAAAATGAACCCGCAACATAAACTTCAATCATTGGTGGCATGGAATCACAACCCATTGTTTGTTTACCCTTGAAAACCTTGCTATTAGCACCAACCATCGATTCACATTTCATACTCCATCTCTCAACATTGGTTTTTGAATTAGCAATAGTACCGTTACTATTCTTACTCATATCTAAAGCTCCGGAAAGAATGAGATCTTCACCATCAAAAACCTCGAATTTAACACTTCCTGATAATCTTATACTGTCTGTGCTCACAAATGTAGCTTCTTCAAACTTTTTGTCCACTCGGTTTCTTTTAAGGCGACATGTACTTCCTGGGGAGTCAAGGGTGCATCTTTTGCCGTTGACTTCTAAAATGGTGTCGGGGTCTAATGGTATATGGCTGAGAGTGAGATATTCAGGGGTGTAGCCATCCACCATAAAGTTGCAGATGCGGACATAGAACACTCGTATATCGAACCAAGCTAATAGTGGCTTTGTGTACGGTTGGTAAGTTGGATGCTTGATGATTTGAAGGTTGTTCTTCGTTGTTCCATTTGAATTTTCCATTTTTCTGGGAGCTTAATTCTCATGGAAAGGTCAAAGAGTCAACCCTGTTTCAGAAAAACATTCAAAGTTAATTGATTAGATTCCAAACAGAAGAAAAAGAAAATTGACTTGCACAAAAGCATGAAGTGAAGATTTAGATCATTCTAGGGGTGTCAGGATGTACGTTTTGAAGAGATTATTACAAGTTGAAGAGCTAGCATCATAACGGACTTACTCAGACACTAAAAAAATGATTGCTTTGATAGCAATATGATTGTTTTGATACTAAATAATTAGAACCATATACAGTCTCAGCCAAACTCTCAAAATAAATTATTAGAATTTCAAGACGTAACAAACACTTATCCACACATACAAACACCCCGCAAATTCAAACAGATAAACATAAGCGGATCAATGGTGGGTGTTTGGGATTGCTTTTTAAGGCCGCTTAATCCCCATTTTTTAAGATAATCAGATAAGCAGTATGGCTAAACAGCCCCAGACACCTACCGAACGGTTTATCTACCAAAACATAGTAAACAGATAAGCAGTTCCGATAAGAAATCCCAGACACCCCCATAGATATTTAGACACTTTGATTAGCAAAAAGATATGAGAAGAAAGCCTAATAAACTATAAACATCAAATAGAGGAAGCTACCAACTTAAAATCTATGATTTCAATTTGCCAAGGACTTAAACTCCAAAATCTTAAATCGGAAACTCATATGCAAAGCTCATATTCTTATTCACAATCCATATACACATATACGTACCGAGAAATCACGCAAAATGACACAATTAATCACACATAGACATATATCAATCCATAATTATCAAGGACCACTAATACAAAACATAAATATCAAGATATTGACAACACACCACATATCAAGCATCCAAACCCAATAGACTAATCTAAGTATGTGTTTATATATGTACACAAAAGACATAAAAATTAATAATATTCCAAACTATCATATAAATCCAAACAATTAAAAACAAAAAGCAAATAAAAAACCTAAACTTACCCACTTGCTAAATAATCAAATAAAAGAAAACCCACAAACCAATTTCATTAATTCTTCAAAACACCCCAAGATCTTGTTCTTGAAAACCTTAAAAAGATTAAAGAAAAGATGAAAAATAAAAATATCTATTCGGGTTATAAGTGTATTTAATATTGCATATATATTTATGAATGAATGTATACACGTAGGTTGTAAAATTTGATGGTGATTGGGTTAAGAGAAGTTTCTTCTTCTTATCCGAAAGAAAGAAAAGAAAATCAATTTGGGTCATATGAAAGATGGTCAATCTATTTGGGTCATACGAAACATGGTCGGTTTATTAATAGGTGATTATTTGATATGATGTAATACTATTATGTCTTAAAATAGATCATTTTTGTGTGACACATAAGATGCATAAGTTTTGTTTGGCTTTGTTTGAGTTGTAATAATGTTTCCTATAATGAGTCGTGTAAAGTTTACTTTTACATCTAGGTTTGCATTTACATTTTGTTTTAGCTTGTTTTACGAAAAATGTCTCTTATAATAAGAGAGAAAAACAAATTGGGCAAATGATTTTTTTAATCAACTAATGAGAGAGTTTAATTGCAAAATCAAGTTCTGCTATTAGATACAGTAATAAATTTTAAAATCTTAGTTCGAAACTTATCGTGAATACAAGCAAAGATAATATTGTAAAAGTAAATGCAATACAAAATGTAAATAAAAGAAATATCAACACAATGATTTATAATGGTTCGGTAATAAAGCTCCTTCATCATCCTATTCCACTTCCTGAGTTTCCGACTCGAGAATTACTACACTATGTCAATAAACTCTCTTTTTGGCGGAGAAAATCATACAACATCGCTTATGTAAAAAGGTAGAAAACCCTTTCTTACATGGTATCATGAGCAGGTTATATCCGGGACCTAGTCGGCCACCATGAGCCGCTGCCTCAATACCACCCCGTCAAACCCTATAAATCACCATTCTCAAAATATAGGTGTCAGCCACCATGAGCCGCTTCTATCATCTCCAAAAAGAATCAAATATCTCTATCTCCATTCTCAAAACATAATTGTCAGCCGTCATGAGCCGCATCTATCCTCTAAAAAAATCAAATCTCTCTATCTTCATTCTCAAAACCTAACAATCGGCCATCATGAGCCGCTTCTATCCTCTTCATCATCCAATTTCCACGTTTGTCACCATAAACAAACGAATATCCCCTCCATCATCCAGTTTTCACGTTTGTCTCCATAAACAAACGAGTATCCTCTACACATCATACAAAAAAAAAACAATACCTCACAATCTTTCTCAATCCCTTTCTTTTTATTCTTTCAAAATAGAGCGGGTTGGATCATAAAACCTAGTCGGCCGTCAAGAGCCGCTGCGTCTATTCCACCCCGTCAAATCTCTTCATCCGTCGGCCGTCATGAGCCGCTTCTATCATCTAAAAAAATAAGGAAGCAAGTTTCTCATAATCATCACAAAGTTTATCTGCTGCATGTCACGTTTGAAGAATTAAAAGACTCTTTATTTATTATTTTTCTATCTGGTGCTAGATCTTCATAAATAAAATAGTTATAGCATTAATGTTTTATTTTATCTCCAGTCCGAGCTTTCGTGATTTCACCGCTCGGGCTGCGAAGGAGTATTAGAGGATAAATGTTAGTCAAAGTAATTACTATTAGTTGATAATATTAGTGAGTCATAGTTGACTCTTATGTTTGGTATGATTATAAGATTAGTCATTCATTAGTTGTACATTTAATATTCATAGCTGTATCATTATCATCTTGGGCTCAAGCCTGTATATTTGTATCTATAAATAGTGGTGAAATAAAATATCATAACCCACAGGATTTTCTATCTTTCTTACGGCTTAAACTTTTAGTGATGCAAAGATAAATATCGAAGCATAATCTAGTTAGAACCAATATTTCTCTCTATGTATTTGGCGGACTCAAATACTAACTTGAAAGTTAAAAAACTGATTGTACAGTTCTTTATTAAGGTTGGGTGTAATGACCACCTGACCACCACATTCACCTCAACGTCACATCAACTTTTTAACACATCAACTTACCACCACTTTTAGAGTCGTAGTTACTATCTCATAACCAAACACATCAAAATATTTCACTTTATAAAAACATACATTACAATATACTCACACACATTAACAAACAAAAAGAAAGATGTGCATTTCGTTAGGCAGGAGCCCTTCACGTGTGAAGATGGTATAAGAACCCAAACACTGAAGCACATGTAAATGCATGTAGTGGTGGTGTGTGAGCATCTTTACGCGTAAGACCTCACTCTGAGAGTGTGGTGGTGTGTGAGCCAAGCAAAAAAAGAGACGAAAGATGAAACACTCACCTCTCGGCATTTGGGTAAAACGGGGTGTTTTATATTAAGTATTTGGTTTTTGATTTGTAGATGTATGGGGGTATTTAGTGTGATATGTTTTTATAAAAGTTAATATTTTAATGAAAGGTGAAAAAGTGGTGACCAACTGATCATTATAGGTGAAAAACAAGAGAAAGTTAGATGAGGTGGAAGGTGAAAAAGTGTGGCCATTGTGGGTAGCGATTTTTCTTTTCGCAAACAAAAAGCATAACCGTATTATGCTTATCTAGTTATTTTCAAGGTTCACGTATTTTAGCAAGAAACAACGCCCGCTGTTGAGGTAAAAACTTGACATATACACGAACACCCACCGACCAATGCTTTGATTTCGGATCTTATATAACATATTGTTTACTTTGGTTCAGGGACGGAACCAGGGGGTGTCCCGGGACCCCCATGGAATTTTGCGGCATAGTGTTAAATATTGTTAAATTTTGTGGCGTAGTGTTAAATTTTTCCTAAGTGCACCTGGTCCCAAAAATTTGCGTTCCTTGTTTCGTATAAATTTTCGTAAATGCACTTGGTCCAATTGTGTCCTGCTTCCGTCCCTGCTTTGGTTGTATGCAGTATGCACGTATCATCTTGTAAAACATTGGTAATTCTAGTTAAATTAAGCAAGTAGTAATCCTTTTTATCATCTTGTAAAATTGCAATACTTTTTTTTCGTGTAATGACAGTTTTCGATCTTTTGATCAACTAATTTACGAGGTTTGAACCAAGTGATGATGTTTAATGTTTGGTTTGACACTAAACAAATCCAAAAATAAACCGGACCGAAGTCAAATAAAATCAGATCGAAAATTTTAATTTTGTGTGTGGTCTGGTTTGAAACCAAACTGGAGTATTTAATTGGTGTTTTGTTTGGCTATGGTTTAACAAAAATATAACTAAACCATACAAAAAAACCGAACATCTTAATTCACATAAAAATTTTAAATTTATATGTATCTATATTTTCTATCTTATCATCCTAACTAACAATCTTAAAATTTTAATATATCTTTTAAACTAATTACTCAAATTAATATTTGATGCGTATAAAGGACCGAGAGCAAAAATTTACCTATTTGAAACCTATAAATTCACATTTTTAGTGTATCCACTCCTATCATATCACTAAAAGAATGAATTAACAACCCCTTCTGAAAGCAAATCGAAAAAAACTTAGACCTTCTGATTTGATATTTTATTTGAACTTTAAAGTTTTTTGTAACTTTCATATTATATTTTGAAGTTTACTTGAATTTGATTTTCTTGGTTTTAACCGAAACCAAAGCGAATTCTAATTTGTGTATGGTTTAGTTTTATCCGTTCTATAATTGGTTTGGATTGATTTTGGTTTTGTCTTTCAAAATTTTCAAACCGATGAACCCGAACCATACAACCCACAAATCCGTAACCGAACTAATGAACACCCCTACCCGCCGCCACACACACTAAAATAGTTAAAACCATTCTTTTTCAAAAGATTGAACATTAGAGTGATCATTCCAGGATTGTTTGTAGTTAACTTAAGACGTCACACATTATAATTATAAGTATATTTGTTAGGTTTAGTCTCTATTTTAGCAAAAGTCCAGGGTAGTCGAGTGTTACGTTTTTCTTTACAATTCTGTAAGGGTCTTGGGTTTGTTTGTCCCAAGCCCAACCCATGTGTTTCACAGCCTACTTAGGGTTTGGAGTCGGTGTTTTCTTCCCCCCTCATCTCTATAAAAGGAGGTGAGGGGGTGAGAGTTTTAGACACTTCATTCTTTCAATACTAATCAAAGATTCGATTAGGGTTAATACCTTGTGTGTGCTCGTTCTTCTTCTCTTTTTTGTAAATCATTGTTGATGTGTTGTGTGTTCTTCAAGGTCGAGTTCGGCTCTAGTAACCAGGGTTGTAGGCTATCAATTCTACAAGTGGTATCAAGAGCTCGATTCGCGGGGTTCTCTGGTTATCTAGGATCGATCTTGAAGGGTCTCTGTTGTTCGGTTTTCTGGAAGGAGCAGAAAGTTTTTCTGCTTGGGCTACTAGGTAATCAACAACAAAGGGTTTCTTGTTGTTCGGATCTTGAACGACAAGGGTGCAGCAGGGTTTCAATAGAAAATGGTTTCTTGCTGAGGTGTATCGACAAGGGTTTAAGGTTCAAAGCTTAAAGACAAAGAAAAAGAAGACACAGTGGTGTCTGCCGTTGTTTTCATTGTAGGAGAGAGGAAGAAGAAAGGTACGGGGATGTTATCTAAAGTCAACTACAACAATTAATAAGGTTTTGCTTATTGGGCCACTTTAATTAGTTCTAATATATTGGGCCAAGGCTGCTATAGATTATATTGGACCATTTGATTAATATTTTTTGTTTTTATAACAAAAGCTTAGTACTTTGTAGTTTTTTTCAGCACAAGGGACTTTGTAATTCATGATTGTGAGGTTTAATATATCACAAGGTTTAGCGAATTAACAAAGGGATAAAGAATGGCGGGAGCCAAGTTTGAGATCGAAAAATTCGATGGAACTGTTGATTTCGGGTTATGGAGAATCAAGATGCGTGCTTTATTAATCCAACACGGATGTGAAGCAGCTCTGGAGGTTTTACCCGCGGATATGGAAGCTCAAACGAAAGCTGAGCTAAACAAGAAAGCTCATAGTGCCGTGATTTTGTGTTTAGGTAACAAGGTTCTGAGAGAGGTTACCTGGGAGACGACTACGGCGGGGGTTTGGACCAAGCTCGAGACTTTGTACATGACAAAGTCCTTGGCCAACAAGTTGTACCTGAAGAAGAAGTTGTATACATTCTACATGCCGGCTGAACGAAAGATTTTCGAGCATATAGATGAGTTCAACAAAATCGTTCTTGATTTAGCAACTATTGAGGTAAAATTCGAGGATGAAGATCTTGCTTTATTATTACTCACTTCTTTACTAGCATCATACGAACACTTTGTGGATACCTTGATTTATGGACGGGAAGAATTAACTTTGGAGGACGTGATGGCCACACTAAATTCAAAGGAAATCAAAGAAAGTTATAAGCCGAAGGGGGATGATGGTGAAGGGTTATATGTGAGGGGAAGAACTGATAGTAGGATTCACGGTCAGTAAAGGGGAAAAGTTAAGATCGAGCAGTTCGAGGTGGAAGACTCATGTGCTATATTGCCAATCTTGAGGATCACTTGAAGAGAAACTGTCTAAAGAATAATCGCAAGAAGTCAAGAGGTTACGTCAAGAAAGATGAGCAACCAAGCTCTAGTGGTTCGACTTATGACGACTCTGAGGTGATGATGGTGATGAGCACACAGGCTCAAGCTCTGCTAGATTTGATCATGGATTCAGGATGTTCATACCACATGACACCCAGGTTAGATATACTTTTTGATTTTCTGGGATATGCGGATAGGGCTTAGTGTACAGTTGGGTGACAACAGGGAGTGTAAAATCAGAGGTATTGGCAAGGTGAGGTTACAACTGAAAGATGGGTCAAGTTTTGTGTTACACAATGTCAGGTATATTCCTGAATTGAAAAGAAACTTGATATCGCTGGGAACTCTTGAAAAAGAGGGATATACCGTAAAAATGTAGTCGAGCAAAATCAAGGTGATTAATGGTTCCAGGGCTATTTTATCTGGAATACGAAAGGATAATTACGTATACTCTTTGGATGCCCATGCAATAGCAGGTGAGCTTAATTCTAGTGTTAAAGAAAAAGACAGTCTTGCGCAAGTTTGGCACAAAAGACTAGGACATATGAGCAAGGCGGGACTACAGGTGCTGGAAAAGCAAGGGTTGTTTGGCAAGAAAATCTAGGTAAGCTTGATTTTTGTAAGAATTATGTTCTGGGAAAGTCACATCGAGTCAGTTTCGATGTAGGAAGGCACATTACTCAGGGAGTGATTGACTATGTTCATTCAGACTTATGGGGTCCGTCTCAAGTGGAATCATTAGGAGGTAAGAGGTATTTCTTATCTATTGTTGATGATTATTCCAGGAGGGTATGAGTTTATATCCTCAGGTTCAAACACGAAGCATTTGGAAAGTTTAAAGAGTAGAAGCAGTTAGTAGAGAATCAGACTAGGAGGACGGTTAAGATGTTGAGGACAGATAATGGTCTTGAGTTCTGTAACATGGAGTTTGAGAAGCTATGCATTGAGAGTGGGATTGCTAGACATTTGACAGTTGTCGGGATGCCGCAACAGAATGGGGTAGAAGAATGTATGAACAGAACTCTCATGGATAAGGTACGCCATTTATTAATTCAGTCTAGATTGCTTAAGACCTTCTAGGTAGAAGCGACATGTATGGCCGCTTATCTTATCATTAGGTCACCATCGAGAGCGATTGAGAAAAAGACACCTATAGAGATGTGGTCGGGACATCCAAGTGATTATGAGATGTTGAGGATTTTCAGCTGTGTCGCATATCCACACGATAAATAAGGTAAGCTCGAGCCGAGAGCGGTCAAATGCGTTCTTTTAGGGTATCCTGAGGGTGTGAAGGAGTACAGACTATATAGGCTTGATGATGAATCATCTAAAATAGTCACTATCAGGAACGTCGTCCTCAATGAAAGTGTTATGTACAAAGACACGTTGAAGGATTCTAGTGCATGTGATAAGTCTGTTGAGGAATTACAGGTTGAGGTGGAACTACAGAGGTTAAATAATCATACGCCTAAGGAAGATCAGACAGATCAGGAAGATGGCGTTGATGAAGATGCAGGGGATCAAGAAACCGACTAGTCATCGAATCTCACAGATTATCAGTTGGTTCGGGATAGAGAGCCAAGGACAAGAACAAAACCTTCGAGGTTTCAAGATAAAAGTAATATGGCTGCTTACGCGTTTGTTGTAGCACAGGAAGACGATACTCATGAACCATTGACATACCAAGAGGCAGTTGCTTGTGAAGACAGTTCTAAGTGGAAAGCTGCTATGAAAGAAGAGATGGATTCTCTTAGGAAGAACAAGACCTGGGACTTAGTAGATCATCCAACTAGGCAAAAGCTGGTGAGCTACAAATGGCTATTCAAGATAAA
The DNA here is from genome assembly GCA_026074375.1 of Tanacetum coccineum. NCBI lineage: Eukaryota > Viridiplantae > Streptophyta > Magnoliopsida > Asterales > Asteraceae > Tanacetum > Tanacetum coccineum. Next base: position 45,280 of record BQNB010029867.1, read on the forward strand.
GGAAGGGATTAAAGGTGTTCAAAAGCCTAGGTACAAGGCAAGGTTGGTGGCTCGTGGATTCATACAGAGGGAAGGTATTGATTACAATGAAGTATTTTCTCCGGTAGTTTGACACACATCTATTCGGGTTATACTTGCATTGACTGCGTGTAAAGATTATGAGCTGGAACGGCTTGATGTAAATAAGACATTTTTACATGGAAATCTTACAGAAGTTATCTAACATGAGGCAGCCACCGGATATAGAAACAAGGTAACAAGGTATGTTCGTTAAAGTAATCTCTTATGGTTTGAAGCAGTCACCAGGCAATGGTATAAGGAGGTTTTGATGAATACAAGTTGAGCAATGGGTTCAAGCGTGCAATTATGTCAGATTCGAATATTACCCGGAGTTATGCACCAGGTGATTATATTCCATATAGTTATTATGTATACGAATATGTTGATTTGCTAGTAAAGCAAGGTTAAGATTGGTCTACTAGTCTTTGCCTTACAAAGGAGTTGACATGAAGGAACTCGGGGAAGCAAAGAAGATACATGGTATGGAGATCATCAGGGATCGGAGTTGCAAGATTCTGAGGGTGTTACAATCCGGGTATATTTCTAAGATTCTGAGTAATTTTAGAATAGACAATGGGAAATCGGTTTTAGAAAGCCTTGTGTGCACTTCAAGTTGTCGTTGAAGGATGCTCCGGTTAGGATTGTGATGTTGAAAGGCTGAGTAAGGTGCCGTATGCAAATGCGGTTGGGAGCTTAATGTACTTGATGGTGTGCACGAGGCCAAACATAGCATATGCGGTAAGTGTAGTTAGCAGATATTTGGCGAATTCGGCTAAAAATCATTGGGAAGCAGTGAAGTGGATTTTGAAATATTTGTGAGGTACTGCAAACATAGGTTTGGTGTATGGGACAAATCGTGGCAACCATGTGGACGTAACAGGTTTTGTTGATTCAGACACGCAAAGATCTCGGATAAAGTAGTCTAAATTAGTTACGCATTTTTAGTACATGGATGTGTTGTAAGCTGGAAGACAACGCTACAACACGTGGTGGCTCTTTCAACTACAAAGGCAGAGTATATGGCTAGAGTATATGACCCTTACGGAGGCTGTGAAGGAAGCTATTTGGCTAAGGGGACTCTTAGAAGAGTTAGGCGTGAAGCTTAACACTGTGGCAGTTAATTGTGATAATCATGGCACGATTCACTTATTGCGAAATCATGTTTTTCATGAGAGGATTAAGCACGTCAATGTGCGTTATCACTTTATCAGAGAGGTCTTGGAAGCAAAGACGGTTAAAGTTTTGAAGGTGGGTACTGAACACAATGCTATAGATGCCTTGACGAAGGTGGTACCTGGACGGAAGTTACAACACTGCTTGGAGTTGTTGAAGGTCGGTGTAGGCTAATATAAAGCCTAAGGTGAAAATTATTACGAGTTTAGTCTCTATATTAGCCTATTATGAAGTCTAGGGGTCTTAATGTTAAGTCAAGCTACTATTAAGTCGAGTATGAGTAGAATAGGGGTCGGTTAGATACTTGTGTCCCAAGCCTAAGCCGTTTCCTTTTTCCAGCTAGTTATCACAGCCGACTTCTAAATCCTAGTTGGAGTCGGTTTTTACCTCCTCCTCGTCTCTATAAAAAGAGGTAAAGGGGGAGGGGATTTGTAACGCATTCTTTCATCGAGAATCCATAGGTTAGGGATAAATACCTTGTGCTTGTTTTCTTTCTTTTCTGTCAATCCTGCTGGTGTGTGTCTTCAAGGTCGTGGTTCCGCATCTAGTAACCAGGTGTTAGGAATAAAAGATTCAGTCACTTTTGTTTATTTAATAGATAGGCTCGTAGAAAACATTCGGTTACGATAAGCTAAATGGGCACAACCCATGGTATGTTACCATAGGTGTACACTACGTAGGATAAGCAACACACAGTGCTTATAATAAGCAACCACTCCCTCAACTTAGAGAGGTGGGTTGGTTGGTTGTATTCTCACATCTTCACTTAACAAAGTTTCCCTTTTTGGTTTACATCCTCCCACACCCACGCATGAGGTCATTGTCTATTTGGCATAATCTTTCCATCTTTGTTAGTGTGACCACATTTGGTATCAATCGCCATGGGGTTATAGAGTAAGAGTTGTGTGCGTTTTTTTCCTTTTGTTTTTTAAAACCGAACCATAGTTCGTGTAGTTTTTTAGTGTCTTTATTTTGTTTTTCTTCTTTTCGAAGCAAAAAAACACACTAAAAGATCATCTTCCATAAAACATATGATCTAGTATCTTAGTTATACGGGTGTATATGCTTAGATTCAAGAAAAACAACAAATTTTTGTGTCAAAACTAGTTTCGTGACTTCCTTTTTGTCAAAATCTTGATTTCAAATTTTTTGGCTTAAAAACCATAAAGTTTGCATTTTTATGATTCTAATAGGATTAGAAACACTAGTTGTATAAAATTGTTTGGGTAAAAAACGTTAAAAGTGAGTCTTTTGTGATTTGAAGATTTTGGGTTTCGTCTAGTGCAGACCGAACTAGTCACCCAAACTAGTCACCCGAACTAGTCACCCGAACCAGTCCACCGATCTAGTCAGAAGTCCTTCAAGATCTGATCTAGTCAAGTCTTTCAAGACCCGATCTAATCAAGTCCTTCAAGACCCGATCTAGTCAAGTATTTCAAGACCCGATCTAATCAAGTCCTTCAAGACCTGATCTAGTCAAGTCTTTCAAGACCCGATCTAATCAAGTTGTTGATAGAAATAATGCCTAAAAACATTATCAATATTTTTCACATCTTTACGTTTTGATAATCACAAAATATAAAAACGTTCAATGTAAAATTAAACGTAAACAAGTAATTAGTAGTAAATTTTCATTTCAAAAATTATATCACTTCAAGGTATGAATAAATAAATGCTTAATGCATTTTATGATCAAAGAAAATTTTTATTCAACCTCACACTTTTATAAAATGTTGTAAGCATTTTATAAATATTACAAAACATTTTATACAATTAAAAGAAATGTTTTATACAAAATAAACATTTTAAAATTTAAATTTTCAAACCTAAAACGGCTAGAAAGTTCCAGAAAATTCTCTCTACACAAAAGGACAAAATGGGGAGCGCCCAGTCTAGGGCGGCCTACTTAAATACAAGGGCGGCCCCTTTAATTTTAAGGGGACCGCCCACCTATTTAAGGGGATCGCCCATAGACTGACGCTTCTCAAGTTTGTCTTATAAATATTGGACTTTTTCCCACTATTTTCTTACTTTTTGCACTCATTCTTTCTGTTCTAAAACATCCCACACATCTCATTCAAATCCTTTGATCATTTAATCATAAAGCTTTGTTTTTAAGTGATCGAAGCTCAATTCCTTAAGTGCAAGAGAAGAATACTTCCATCATCAAGTGAAGAAGTTAATACACATTTGTTGTTGGTGTCAACCTTTGCATCCATATCATAACTTGTAAATCATTTGTAAATCTTGTAAAGTTGTGTAGTAGTTAGATCTTGGTGATTGTTATAAGTATAGTTGGATCTTGGTGATCTTTCCTAGTAGTGTTAGTTATGTGTGATCATAGTAGTGGCTTGATGAAGTAAGTGGTGTGAAGAAAACAAAGGTGTGAAGAAGTAGGTGTATGTCATGAGTCAAGTCGTGAAGCAAAGTTGTGTAGTGAGTTATGAGGTTAGTAGTAGATTGATTCTAGCTAAATTTAAACTCGACATCAAGCTTTAGTGTCCGGAAATCAAGAAAAGCGAAAGTTATGTCACGGTTATCTATCGCCATAAGGGACCTAGTTGACATAGTTAAGAAAACTCTCGAGTTTGGGGCTCGAGGAGTGGAGTAGGGTGAAGAGGTGCTTCGTTACCGAACCACTATAAATCCTCGCGTTGTAGTTTGATTGTTCTTACTCTTATATCTTGTCTTACATTAATTTCTCATACTATTAATTGTTTAGATAAGTATATTGTTCATATTGTGCAAGTCTTGAATTCACACAAAGTCGAATCTAGAATTTTTATAAACACTTTAAAACTTTAAATTAAAAAGCGGTAAACTATTCAACCTCCCCTTCTAGTTTTCCACAATTGGTATCAAGAGCCACGTCAAACAAAATATTTAAAACAAATTTATTTAAAACTTGAATTGATCTATGGAATCGGAAAAATATTTACAACGGCAGTCTATGCAAAGACCACCTCTATTTGAAATTGATGGATTTATTTATTGCAAAAATAGATTCAAAACTTATGTGAAGTCAAAAGATCTAGATCTTTGGCATGTTATTACCGATGGTGATTTTCCTCCTATTTAAAATAATCCCGAAACTAAAAAGGATGAAGTTGTACCTTTTCATAAACAAACGATGATCTTAAAAAGAAACTTGCAAAAAATAAGGAAGCTAAAATGGTAATTTATAATGCTTTGCCACGTAAAGAATACGAAAGAATTTTTATGTGTCAACCCGCAAAAGAAATTTGGGATACTTTAATTAATCACTCATCAAGGTAATAATCAAGTCAAAGCTAACAAAATAGATCTTCTTGTTCAACAATATGAACAATTTATGATTCCGGAAGAGGAGTCAATAGATAATGCATTTGCTAAATTTAACACTATTATTACTAGTCTAAAAGCACTTGATGAAGGTTTTTCTAGCAAGAATTGTGTTAGGAAATTTTTTAGGGCTTTACATCCAAAATAGCGCGCGAAAGTCACGGTGATTGAAGAATCAAAGAATCTAACAACCTTACCTATTGATGAACTAATTGGAAACTTAAAAGTTTATGAAGAAGTAATTAAGAAAGATTCTGAAACCATCAAAAGCAAAAGAGAACAAAGTGGATCTATTGCCTTGAAAGCTAGAAAGGAATCTAGTGATGATGATAGCTCAACCTCCGATAGTGAAGATGAAGAATACGCCATGGCCGTAAGAGACTTCAAGAAATTCTTCAAAAGACGAGGACGATTCGTAAGACAACCACATGAAGAGAGAAAATCATTCCAAAGAAATAAAGACGACAAAAATGGTAAAGGCGAAAGAAAATGCTTTAATTGTGGAGAATGTCCAAAACTATCAAGATATCAAAATCAAAAAGCGTTTGTTGGAGGATCTTGGAGTGATAGCGACGAAGATGAAGAGGAAAAGAGAAATGACGAAAAGTGTCTTATGGCTAAAGATTCCAATGAGGTACTTTCCGAAACCGAATACTTTTGTGATGACTTATCATCACTAGACGAAAATGAATTAGATAGTGAATACAGTAGACTATGTAAATTAGGACTAAAAGTCATGGCTAAAAATAAAACTCTAAAACAAGCTAAAATAGAATTAGAGAATGAAGCACTTGAATTAAATGATAAATTATCTAGGTTAGAAAAAGGTAAGGAAGTAATTAAAGAATGTAAATTATGTCAAGACCTTAAACTAAATGAGAAGCTTAGAAAAGAAATATCTAGGCTAAATCAATTTAATGATAGTAGTCACTCACTTAAGAAAATAATAAGTTCTCAAAAAACTTCCAGAGATAAATCCGGGTTAGGTTTTAAATTTACCAAAGGGTCACCTAGCTAAACCAAACAAGTAAAGTTTGTAAAAGTCCAAGAAGTCAAGTCGAAGGAAAAATTGATAGAATCAAACCCAAACTCAAAACCAAAATTTATACTTATAAACAATACTAAAATTCCTATTGCAAGTAATGATGAGGTAAAATGTTTTTACAACCCCTCCTTAAAACCCGGAGTCGGATTTACTAAACCCACAATGAGGTCTAAAACACCTCCTCTGAGAAGAAAAGAAAATTTTCATCCTCGTTCCAAAACACCTCAACCTAGGAGAGACCAAGGTAGACCAAATTACTCTAACACTAATCACACAATGTGGAATCATCCAAGCTTTACTCAATGTGGAAGATGTTCACCGTGCATGTGTTCGAATCAAATGCAAAACATGTTCGGAAACAATAAATTCGGTCCCATGAAACAATGGGGACCAAATGGCTAAATGATCATAAATCCTCATCCTTAAAGCTTGCTACCTTGAAGATTTTTATGCAATTTCTCTTGAAGGCTAAGGTACGTCTCACTCTCTAATTACGTAAATTATAGATTGATATATGATATACTTAGTATTAATGATAATTAGGAAATATGGTAGTCACTAGAAATGCCATTTGTTGGCTTTCTAGTTTTAAAAGAATTGGTTCATTAGGAACCATTCTTTCACATGGATTTTCCATGAACCACTATGCAATGGAAATCTTCTATGGCCACGAACTTACGTAGACGAAGAAAAGTGAGTTAGTGGATAATAATTAACATAGATGTAGGATTAGTTTTGCATCGGAAAAATCTTAAACCACTATGGATGAAACAAACTCCCTTCCACCTCGACGCTCGCCTCAACTACGTCTATAAAAAATGCCTTGTTGAAGAATCAACTCTATTCTAATCTCTCATCTACCACAATATCTACACGTTCCCGTTTCAAAACATACCAATTAATTTTTTCGCTCGAAGAAATTAATTCATCATATTCGCAAGGAGTATAGTTACCAAATCACCTCATGTATTGACATCTTGATTATCTCGTCCGAAATAGTCAAAGAAACTTTTAATTAAACAATGAGTTAATTAAAAATTGTCAATATTCATTCTAACAAAACTGGTCAAAAAAAAATCCATGTGGCGGCCCCCTTAAAATTAAGGGGACCGGCCATGTAAAATGGGTGGCCCCTTAATTAATTAAGGGGACCGCCCATCTGAAAAGCCAAATAAATCCTTTTCTCTACAAAACCAATTACCAAACACCCATTTATCCTCTCCCTCTTTTCCCTGCTACTGTGTGACGAACACACACACTCAAAAACCATAACTTCCAATTCCCAAACTCAAAATTCATCTAATTTCGCAAGGGGCAATCACCTACAACTCGATTAACAACACCTATTGTAAGATTTCCTATACTTATCTTTTTTAAATTCATCCAATTTTGTTCTTAGTCAAAATTGGGTATAATTATATATTTTTTTCTGTCTTTTGATTTTTAGAGTAGAACTAGGAAATCCATAACTACGATGATTCCCATAGTCATAAGAATTCAATACATTCATTAGAATTGAGTCACAAATTTTTTTTTGTTCGAAAATTTTATAAATATATATACATATTTTTCATTTTTGCATATATGCATTTTTAAACTTACACATTGTTGATTAATGCCAAAACATGATAAAAATAATCAAGTATTAATCATCCAAACATACATATATATTTTTCAAATCAATGAGTAAAATTCTATAAAAATAAAGGAGTGTTTGGCTCGTTTCTTAGGATCAATTTTTAGAGTCAAAATGACCATCACTATAGTTTTGTCACTTGTATAAACACTCAACAAACTTGTATAAGTCATCAAGATATATAATTCATATATATATTGATACATTTTATGAAAGGTATAAAATAAAGGGGCGTTTGGTTTAATATTTTAAAACATGGTTTTGAGTCAAAACAAACACTATTTAACTTTTGTCAAGTCAAAAATAATAAACTTATACTTGTCAACAAAATATACACTTAACGTATAGTTTTCGACAAGCTTAAACAAATTTTATATTAATAAGGGAGTGTTTGGGTCATTGTCTTGATGTTGAAATATATAACTAATATATATTCTTCGACATCCTAGATTAAGTCAAAAATAAATTAAGGAACATATGGATCACTTCTTAGGGTTTTTAGAATCGAAGTAATCCTTGTCCCACATTCGTCATTTTTCAAAACTTCATTTTATTTTCTTTATTATATTTTTTTAACATTTTATGTTGTTGATAACTTGTTTAGGTGACAAAAATGCCGAAAGCTACTACCACCGATATATCTCTCACTAAATCCTACATCCCAAAAGTATCCAAAATTCCCGGCATCTCCCCTACTATTGCCCAATTCTACAAACCTATTGAAAACCGCAACATTCACGAAGGTCGTGTTGTTGATCAAGCCTACTACAAATCCAACAATATTGAGCGTCTCTTTACTAACATTCGCTTCAATTGTCTCTTTCAAATCAACGAACCGATTGTTCCGAGATTTATTCTAGACTTCTATAGTCAAGTCACGGTACAAACCGATGAATATGGCTATCTTGTTATCTCTTTTATGATTCAACACGAATTCATAACTCTCACTCTCGCTCAATTCGGTCAAATCCTTAAAATTCCATACAATGGTCAAGCTGTTTTTACAAACGAATGGGACCTTGCATCTCTTGAGTATTCTCAAGAAACCGAGGGACCATATTGCACTGATCTTCCTACTCCTGACGACATTCGTCGACTTCTTGAATTGGAACGTGTCGTGGTAGACCGTACCATTAAAAGCCAAACCGTCTCTCTCAATCCAAATCAAATTCTCACCAAAGAACTAAGCCCCGACATGAAGCAATGGGAAGAACTCATTCAGGAGAATGTGTTCGGACTAGGAGGACATCAGGACCGTCTCCCCGCTTGTCTTGCTCACATGTTGTATTGTGTTGTTGCCAAAGAACAATACAATCTTGCTTATTTCTTTGTCAAAAGAATCAAATGTGCGAGAGCTACTCCAACCGCAAATCTTCCGTATGGCATGTTTCTAACTCGTCTTTATCGACACGTCATGGAAACATAACCTCGTCTTGACAATGGCATCTATGACATTGTTAAGCGAGTCATGCGTCCTCTTGCCCTAAAACAAACTCGACGACCTCGAAGTGATCGTGGCAAGGCACGTCATTCCATCTCTTCTTCATCCTCTCATCATCAAGGCACGTCATCTCATCAACACGATGATGATGATGATGATGTCGAAACTTCTCGAGCAAGTACTCCATCTCCTACCACCTATCTTAACTCTCTTAATCAACTCAACTACCAAAACTACCAAATGTCTTCCTCTTCCAAACAAACCAATGAAACTCTCTTTGAACGACAAACCACCTTGCTAAACCAAACGCAACAAATGCATAAGGAAATGCGCGGAGGGTTCAAATCATTTGTAAAGGCACTAAAAGAAGTGTTTAGCAAGAAGAATAAGTGAAGACATAGGAATGAAATTAGCTAGATAGCTAAATGTAGTTTGAGACAATTTTTAACTTGATTATGTGTATGTTCTAAACAACTTGTGTGGTGATTATCCGATTTATTCGGAAAGACTTAGGTGTTGGTTATCTTTAGATACTTGCTTGCTATGATGATTTAAACCCTTGGTTGTGTTATTTAATCAACAACTTATGTTATTTTGGTTTCATGATTTGATGTGTTTATTACGTGTTATATGATTAAATGTGCTCATAAAACTCAATAGGGCTTGCTGCAAATAAACCACCAAAACAGAAATACTCTTACAAAAATTATGAGAAAAAACATTTTTCTATGAAAAATGGAAACCAACAGAGAGCGGCCCCCTTAATTCATAACGGGCCCCTTATCTTTAAGGGGACCGACCCCTAATTTAGGGGACCGCCCTAGTAAATCACGGGTAAAACAGTATTTTTCCTGCTTTTTGACCCTCTTTTACTTAGTCTCAGCTATCTTTGCCCAGAATGCTCGAACACAATTTAGAATAACTTAAACTAGTTCAAACTCATTCCATTTTCAAACCATTTCCTTCCCATAAATCCCTTCTAAATGATCATCACCAACACATAATCTCTAACCATTATCAACATCAATGGCATCCACTAGAGCTTCTATTTCCAAAGCCTCCAAGAGACCAAAAATCAACATCATTCCACTAAAACAATTGTTTGTGGATTTAACCCATGATGACTCCATCACCCACATTTCAACTATCATCACCTAGTGCTCCTAATGCACCCTCCATAACACCATCAACCACAGATACTTCCTCATCCTCAATTGACTACATACCCAAATCACCAACCTTATCAACATTACTTTTACCCAATGGTTACTTAAACCCACCAACATCTCCACCTCCAAGAGTTTCTCCACTATCTCCAACTCAAGAAAATGCATCAATAGACATCACTCTCACCCTTTTACCAATTACCCTACTTGATGTCCAATTTGATACTCCATCACCTTCACCACCTATTGTTGGTCATCCC
>BQNB010029868.1:0-15843 GCA_026074375.1 Tanacetum coccineum
AAGGATTAGAAGATCCTTACCCTATATCACTCTTCGTTCTAACCATTGGTTTGACTCGAGTGGGGGAATGAATGCAATCATGTATGTCTATTCCGTCGTTTCGGATGTGTATATGTGGTTTGTTGTCCTTGCTGGTTTACAACTTTTGGTAAAGACTACTAGTCCTATTCTTTAGCTTATTCGAGTTAAGGAATGAATGCAACCATGTATGTCTATTCCATCGTTATGGATGTGTATGTGTGATTTTGTAGCCTTTTCTAGAATATTGGTGATCGAGTCAATAGTATATATATATATAATATAGGTGAATAGGCAAATCACTTTTAACCAAAGCGATAAACCAACTCACAAATAAAATATAATTCCGGAAGTATCGATTTCGAAAGCAAACCTTTCTAGTCGTTTCCCGGGTCGTTTTTGTTCCGACGAGGCGTGAATTGAACTTCGTGTTGAAGTTTGTGATCGGGATTTTGAATAGATTAAGATTTTGGTTTTGGATTCTAATTTCTACAACGATAATGCAAATAATAAACAAAGACGAATTAAACACAAAAAACATAAACGGGATTCTAACAACGCACCCTAAAAACCTAAAACTTCAAATGTTAACCTTAGAAATGCAAATTTAATTTTTAAAAGATCTAAATGACTAATAAAAATTTAAGAAAAAAGTATTATATTTTTTTTACTTTTATTTAATTTATTATGAATTAAAGACAGTTTTAATCTAAAAATATTATTAAAAATATTAAACTATTTTAGAAAAATCTAAAAAAATCAAGAAAAATTCTTAAGTCTCTATATTAATCCTAGGAAAAATAGAAATGGCCAAATAGCTTAACTTAATAAGCTGTAAATAAGCTTAAATAAGCTAAAAGCTTATACTGCCAATTGCCCTTAATAAATAAATGTTGCAAGAGTCTAATGTAAAGTCCCAAAGGCGCAGATGGTTAAGGGGTGTGGTGTTAAAAACGTTGGGCGGTTAAGGTAGATGTCCCGGGTTTGAGCCTAGGACTTCCATATACTGCCCAATGTTTTTTTTTTTTCTTCTTTTTAAACATTTGACCAATAAGGTAAAATAAGACTTTTTTGAAAAGACACGTTTTATGAAAAGCTCAAATAAGCCAGAAAATAAGCTAATACAAATGACAGATTGGCTTAATAGACTTTAGATTTACTCTTTGAAACTGTCTTGGTTTATAAGAGCTTTCACAAAGTTAAATAAGATGTAATGAGTACTAAAAAGCTAAAACAGATAATGATTAACTCCTAATAAGAACTTGTGATTAACAATTAAGCTATATTACCTAAAGGATAAGCCAGAAACAGATAATGCAAAAGGGTTTAAACTCCTGTTTTTAATGATTTAAGACAAAAGAGCTTTTGCAGCCCTAAAATAAGCTACTCAAATGATGGTTTAAGCCACTAGAAAGCTAAAACAGATAAACTTTGGAATCCAATGAGCTTATAAAAGCCAAATTTGAACCATAGAACAGGTTATAACTTGCTAAAAATGAAGATCCAAAAGGGTTCTTTAAAATTAGAATGCTTAAACCCAAGTCAGTAATAACTAAAACTTTAAGACTCAATGAGACAGTAAATGGACTTAAAGTACCAGATTCTAGGGATGATTTTGAGTGTGTTTAAACACAAAAGAAAAACATTCTAAGACCTCTTATTCCATAATTAAACTATGGACAGGATTCAAGTGATTAGAAATCTCATAGAATTAAGAACTAACACTTATAAAATATTGAAAACTGTTACACACTTGTAACAAAATTGATTAACTGTTCCAATTCTATTTTAAAGGCTATCAAATCAATTTGAAGGACCAAGAATGTCATTGACTGATTATACACCAGTTGTACTTAAACCAAACACTCCTTTAAAACTTAGAAATCACTTTTTAGCCTAATTAACACTGATTTTACCTTAGATTTATGAAAATAGATCTTTAACTAAGTGTAATAAGACTTCTCACATGAGATAAATCAACACTAATAAAGAACTTAAACTATAAGCATCTAATTATAAGCTATTTTTTTACTTTTCTAGATGATTTTATAAAAAAACAAGAACAAAGGAGATTTAAGCCTTAACAAGTCACAAATTAAACATAAGCAACTTGTAAATGAGAATATAGGTAATAATAAGCAGTAAAATAAACACTTTTATAAAGATGAACTGTAATAGTTAAAACTAAAAAATGGAAAACTTACTTTTTATTGAATAGCTTGGAGAATACAATGCTTTGAAAGAGAAATTGCTTAAGACATGAGCTTAAAACAGAGAATTAAACGTAAAACCTTAAAGTAAAATTGCTGGAAGTAAAAGTTATCATTCATTCATGAAATCCTCCCCTATTTATAGGGAATTCTTATGCACTCGTGAGGTGTAAAAACGCCTGTTTAGTGCTCCAATCTTGTTCCATATTTGTTATGGAAAGGTTAATTCACGCCAATTCACACCTTAATATGTGTCCTTGACTTTGATTTTTTTTTTAAAAAAAACTGTTTCCCCTTTTTTATGTTGACGCGTCATTTTTCTTGTCTAATAGGGAGCCTTGAAAGTACCCACGTAGCACTGACGTGTATCAGGAGGGTGTAGGAGTCTGTTGAATGCATTCGCATCAATGGAGGAGTGGGTTGTGGCTCATTTTGGGCCTTCCTGCCATTTTCGGGGTTTATTTAATATATTTCAAAATTGGGGGTTAAAAGGATAACGGGGCTAAGGGTTGTCAGCTTTAGGGACTAACGGTGTAAAAGGTGTAGGGACTGATGGTGTTAGTCCCTGGGGACTAACGGTGCAAATCTTCCAGGGACTAACGATGTAATAGTTTTAACAGGGATATGTGGTTAAGGGTTTTGGGCCATTTGATTTTTTAATGTTTTCGGGCTTTTGTGGTATAAAGGCTTAATGGGCTGACTTGGCCTATTAACTTGGGTTGGGTTAGCCCACTAAGATGCATACGCCTTTGGCTTTGGTTTTCCACGCTCTTTCCAATCCCGTGCTCGGTTTTGTCTAGTTTTTGCCTTGTTTTTGTCTTTTTATGAATATCCGTTACCTGCACAGTGAACAACATAAAACAAGCATATATTTGACATTTTATGTTCGTTTTTGGTTATTTAAGCTCATTTTATTGAGATAAAGGTATGTGTATTTAAGCACATACCAGTCCATACGGTCGGTCCGTGGTGACATTGATCTAAGATTGTTCGGGTTTCTGATCCGGATACACAGCGTCTGATCATTCCGTCAGAACATACTTTGAAGACGTAGGGTTCCTCCCAGAAGTAGTGTTTTAGGTCAGAGAAGAATTTGTTTTTTTTGTTGATATGTCATCCCTTTTGGTATAATATCAGCTACCAAGTAGTTTGCAAAATCTGCGAACCATGGTTCATCTTTGGTGTTATTTTCCATAAGGGGTTCTCCAGGAAAGTTATCATATACTTCACTGTCATCACTTGACTCGTCATTTTCAATTCGGGACAAATGGTCAGCAGCAACATTTTTTGTTCCTTTTCTATCCTTGATTTCTATGTCAAATTCTTGTAAGAGTAAAATCCATCGATAAAGACGGGGTTTTGCATCTTGTTTTTTGAATAAATGTTTAAGAGCTGAATGATCGGTGTGAACAATGGTTTTTGATAGAATAAGATAGGATATGAATTTATCAAATGCAAAAACTATAGCCATAAGTTCTTTTTCGGTTACGGTGTATTTTTGTTGAGCGGGATTTAGGGTTTTACTTGCGAAATAGATCGGGTGAAATTTTTTACCATCTTTTTGACCTAAAACAGCTCCAACTGCGAAATCACTTGCATCGCACATAAGTTCAAACAGAAGTTTCCAGTTTGGGCTTACGATCACAGGAGCACATGTGAGTTTCTTTTTCAATATTTTAAATGCTTTTTGACATTCATCATTGAATTCGAACGGAGTATCCTTTTCAAGCAGCTTGGTTAGAGGTCGAGCAATTTTTGAAAAATATTTAATGAAACGTCTAGAAAAATCGGCATGTCCAAGAAAGCTTCTAATACCTTTTATATTAGTAGGGGGCGGAAGTTTTGAGATTACGTTGATTTTTGCTTTGTCGACTTCAAGTCCTGCGCTAGACACCTTGTGTCCAAGCACAATTCCTTCTTTGACCATGAAGTGACATTTTTCCCAATTAAGGACAAGGTGGGCATCTTTACAACGTTGAAGCATTTTATCGAGGTTGTTTAGGCATTTATCGAAAGAGTTTACAAAGACGGAGAAATCGTCCATGAATACTTCGACATATTCTTTGATCATGCCGTGAAAGATTGCTAACATGCATCTTTGGAATGTAGCTGGGGCATTACATGGCCCGAAAGGCATTCACCTATAAGCGTATGTTTCGAAAGGACATGTGAATGTTGTTTGGTCTATAGGGTCGATAGGAATTTGAAAATATCCAGAAAAAACTCATTAAAGGAAACAGAATAATTTATTTTCCTGCGAGTATTTTCTTTTTTTTTTTCTTCTTTTTTTTTTAAACATTTGATCCATAAACAGCAAGGGAAAATGATCTTTTGCGGTTGCTTCATTGAGTTTACGATAATCGATGCATACTCGCCAACCGTAAACGGTTCCTTGTTGGACAAGGTTATCATTTTCGTTTGTGGACAACTGTCAAATACCTTCTTTCTTGGTACCAAGTTTAATGTAGGTCTACAACATGGACTATCGCAATTGGATAAATAGTAGCGGTATCCAAAGAGTTTGATGATTTCATTTGTTCTTAGAACAACTTCTTGCATATTTGGATTCAACCTTCTTTGTTTTTGGACAACTGGTTTCTTGTCATCCAGAAGTTGTATCTTGTGTTTACAGAATGATGGGCAGATACCAGGAATGTCAGTTTTTTCCAGGCAAAAGCTTCCTTGTGTTTTTTAAGGACGGATACAAGTTTGCTTTTGTTTTGAGAAAATAGTCGAGATGATATGATTACAGGAAGAAAAAGTGTTGGTTTCCTGGAAGACATGTTCTAAAGTTATTCAGGAAGAGGTTTGAGTTCAAGATCTGTAGGGAGTTCTTCGAGAGATATTTTGATTTTATAATCGGTGTCGATGGTGATTTTTTGAATGGGGGTTCTTCGGTATCGGATTCAGATTCAGAATTTTCATCGGCAGTCATTGCTATGAATTCATTAAATTCAAAAAAGATTTCTCTTCGAGAAGGGTTCTTCGTTGGATGGAGGATTTTGTCTCTCCTTTGTTCTAGAAGAGTCGTTATCGAAATTTCTTCTAAATTTCATCGATAACATCGATACTAATAAAGGTATCATGTTTGTGTAGAGTGGTTTTTGCAGAGTCGATATTAAAGATCATTCGTCAGTCCAAATCTAGATTGAGTTTTTTCTGTTTAACTTGAATAACTGCATCAGCAGTGTGAAGAAATGGTCATCCCAAGATGAGAGGAATTTTGCTATCTTCTTCCATTTCTAGAATAACAAAATCGATAGGAAAGGTGAATTTACTAACTTCAACGAGCATATTTTCGGCTATTCCAACATGATATTGGAAAGATCTGTCAGCTAATCTTACACTCATTTTTGGTAGGTTTAAGGGTTCCAAGAGATAGTTTTGCATATAAAGAATATGGCATAAGATTAATGCTAGCACCAAGGTCGGCCAAAGCATTGCAGGAGAAATTTTTGTTGAAATTACATGGAATAAGGAAACTTCCGGGGTCTCTAAGTTTTGGTGGAACTTTATTTTGGATCATCGCTGAACTCTTATCGCTAAGGAAAGCGGCATAAATTTGTTCTATTTTATGCTTGTTGCTTATGAGTTCTTTGAGAAATTTTCTATAGTTAGGCATTCCGGCTAAGACATCGACAAGAGGTATATTGATTCGGATGACTGAATCTTCGTCAAGAAATTTTCCTGTATTGGCTCCATTTTTTCTTTTCGCTTAGGCGATGAGGATACGGGTGTTTTTTGTTGGTGTATGTTTTGGGTAATAGTGTGTCTTTTGACTGGGCTTTTGTTGGGTTGAGTGTATTGGTTGGTGGTGTAGGTTTCTTAGTCTTCATCATCGCTATCGAAGTTGATAGGATTTTCGGTTTTGTTTTGTTCTTCATTCGGGTTTTCTGGTGGATTGTAGGATTTACCACTTCTTGTGAATACGACATTCACATGCTCGTTACGAGCTTGCGGTGGTTGGTAAGCTTTGCTACCTTGTGGGTTTGGTTGAGTGTTGCTTGGAAGAGATCCAGAAGGTCGACCAAATTTCTTTTTAGCAAGTCTGTCGAACTTAGTTTCAAGATTCTGGATTGAAGCTTGATGATTTTTTGCTACTATTTCGAGTTGCATTTTGAGGTCCATGAATGTTTCTTTGACAAAGGCATTGGTTGATTGCTGAGACTTCATGAAATCGTTGAATTGTTTCTGAAGATCGTACGGTTTGTCATCGGTAATGGATCGGTAGTTGTCTCGGTTATAGTCATTCTGTCTGTTTGAACGCCAATTATCGCGATTCAAATCTCGGTCGCGGTAATCATTGTAAAAACGAGTCTTACAGAAAGTTTGCATGAATTTGGCTTCTTCTTCACGGGACATAGGTATGTCATCTTCGTTAAGATCAGGAATTGATTGTTTAGCATGAGATTGGAGTTCTTTGTATTGAGCATCCATTTTCATGGTCATGGCATCCATTCGAGCCATAATTTTGTCAATGTCGGTATTACTGTTACCTTCATCGGCGAAAGCAACAGTTTTCTTAAGAGATGATTTGGTTTTTTGATTTTTAGCCCAATCAAGCTTGAGTAAGACTTTATCTTCAAGAAGCTGATAAGCTTGATTTGGTGTTTTATAGAGGAAAATACCACCTGCTGCGGCATTCAGAACTTCTTGGGTTATTTCACTGAGGCCATGATAAAAGATTTTGATAATATTACCTTTAGACAGATTATGACCATGGCAATTTCGAAGCATTTCTTTCATACGAAGCCAAGCATCGGTCAGAGATTCATTTTCATGTTGAGAAAAAGCACGGATTTCTCCGAGGAGTCGGTCGAAAAGAGCTAGGGGAAAGAATCGGCTAATGAAAGCAGTTCGAAGTTCATCCCATGTTTCAATAGTTCCTTCGTTGAGTTCGTTCAACCATGTTTTTGCTTCTCCAATGAGTGATATGGGAAACATCATCAGGCGGACAACTTCATTTTCAGTATCTCTGTATTTAAACATACCGCATATTTCGAGGAATTCACGAATGTGTTTATGAGGATCGGTTTTGGTTCTACTATCAAATTGGTTTCCTTTGACGAGAGTGAAGTGGTTACCTTTAATGGCAAACTCGTTTGCGGTTTCAGGAATAGTGATTGCGGAACCGAGAGTTGGAGCGACAACACAGTCGGCAGCCCACATGGGTTCATCATCCATTGGATCATAATTTCGAAGAATATCAAGAAAGTGACAGAAGTAATTGATGTTAAGAATTGGCGGGTTAAAAATTCTCGGGTATTGTGGTGGATTGTTTCTTTGATCGTATGGAACTCTCTTGTTTCGTCGACGAAGTCTCTGATTCAGAGTACGTTCAGGTTCAGGTAAAGGTTCAACAAGTTCAGAATTGGAAGCACGTGTATGCATCCAAGAGAGAAATTGTTTGGGTCAGTTTGCCAGAAAATTGTACGGCGATTTTTTTGAAAAAGAGGGGAAGTTAAAGTAATTTTCCAGAGTTGACTACAGAACAACTTAAAAATCCCCGGCAACGGCCCCAAAAACTTTGATGTGTTTCAAAAGCTTTAAATTTTTAATGACTGAAAATACCAATTTTATTATAGGGAAACACACGGGTAAAATTATAACCCACGTATGTAGTATAATCTTTTTAGGTAAGACCAGGTCGTCCACAGGGATTTGAGTAGTGTTTAGATAATCAGAAAGAAAATAAACTTTAACTTGAAAATAACTTTTTGTTTTACCAATTAAAATAAAGATGACTACTCGGATAGTTGAAAATAATTCATAAGTGTTGGAAATGATCTTGAAAATGGAACCTTTAACTTATAAAAAGGATTTCCCGTCAGAAAACATTTTCACAAAGTAACTTGATTAACTCAAGACTTATATTTAGTAGACTACACCAAATGTGTCACTCAAATAGTTTAGTTACTTATTATATCAAAGCTTAATTTGTTTATCAATTTACGAAAGTGGATTTCTCGGCACAAACGATAAAGATCATAGACAAATCTTTAAAACCACATAGATCATAACGGGTCTTTCGACCTATACCGGTATGATTATGTAATCTAAGTTGATAAGCAAAACCGATAAGATAGGATATAACACGATTGCAACATAAGCTTGAGATTAAAGAGATCACGATCATACCAAACACTTATTCATTATCATAACGTCACCGAGTAGTCATGAGAGATTTAGCCTCTCATGGCTAAGTGGTTCATAACATTGCTTGATTCAACATGGATTTCCATTATTCCAATTTACTAATATGATATTCTACTTCGTTCTTGGTTGTTTGATCTTGAATCTTCAAAAGGGTATGGTGTTTATGCTTGGTGGATGATTTGGAAAGTGATGTGTGTGAGGTTTATATGAAGGAGTGGAGGAGAAATGATTCTGAAATATATTAGTGAGATGAGGGATGAATGAAATGTATGAAATTCGTCCCCTATTTATAGGCTAGGTAAGGGGTGAAAGTGCGGCGCACAAAGTTGTAAGTGCGGCGTACTTGGTGATTAAATGCGAGGGTAATAAATGTTTATTGAGAAAGTGCGGCGCACAAAGTTGTAAGTGCGGCGTACTTATGGTGTTAATGCAGTAGCATTTAAGTCTTCATTAATTCTTCATAATCAGGTAGGAAGTGCGGCGCACAAAATAGTAAGTGCGGCGTACTTGTGGAGTTAATTTTGAATTTTGACTAAGTTTTTATTTCTTTGACTTGAGGAGAAGTGCGGCGCACATTTGCACTTTAGAACTTGAATTTTATCTCTTTCTTGTATGTTGTGTTCTTTAGCGTATAAATACTCGATCTTTGTTGTGTTAATCCTCGAGATGTCTTCAAGTGAACCTGCAAGCAATTCATGCTATTAAGTATCGAAAGTTTACAAGAAATGATTAAATACATATGAATAACGCCACCGAAAACATGTATAATTTGGGCGTTATCAAGTTTACAACCTCATCAAAAGTTTTTGGCACCGCTGCCGGGGAATAGCAACT
This sequence comes from Tanacetum coccineum, assembly GCA_026074375.1. Taxonomy (NCBI): domain Eukaryota; kingdom Viridiplantae; phylum Streptophyta; class Magnoliopsida; order Asterales; family Asteraceae; genus Tanacetum; species Tanacetum coccineum. The sequence continues at coordinate 9,219 of BQNB010029868.1, forward strand.
AGTTTAGGTTACGATGTTATTTAGCTTAGATCTACTTACTTGAATCCTTTCGAGTAAGATTTTATTTTTTGTCTAATTAGCTTTCTTGTAGTCTATCTTTTCTTTGTGTGTTTGTTCGTAATTTCCATTGACTATTCCACTCTTCATTATGGAGAATCTGAATCCACCACCAACCAATAATCATCCTGTCCTATCAGATGCACTGCGTGCAAGAATTGACCAAGAGCTCCATGAGCTACAGTTAATTCTGGCCTTTGTTGACTCTCGCTTAGAGAGTATTGAACAATTTCTTAATAACTTCACCAATCAACCAAATGAGACCGATATGAGAAACCTTGAGTCCGATGACGAATCGGTAGACACACCCCTTGTTTCTCCCTTTCCTCATTCGGATAATGACTCAAATGACTGTGAGATTCTTAATGAATTGAGTGAGTATAAGAGTGTTGGAATGGTGCGCCGCGAAAGAATAATTATTATTTTTGATGGGGATGATCTAGCATTCCAATGTATGATCGGCTTTAGGAAGTTTACTTTCTATCTCGACCCCTTTTTACCAATGAATATTATCTCGCGTAAAGCCTACAACACTATAATGGTAGAAGGATTAGAAAGTATAGGGAAGAACTTAGTTGCCGTTGTTAGGGATGTTAACGTGTTTGTAGGTAGTTTTACCTATATCATGGATTTTGTAGTACTAGAGAACATAGGATAATTTATCATGAGCAACATGGCAGAAGTCTTGATGGGTAGACCCTTTAGAAAAATCACTAAGCTCAAATATGACGTTGCTAAGGGATTGGTCTCATTTACTAAGATCTTTAACACATACATATTTAGGATGCCTCGTCTATCACCTAGGCTCGGGAGCTTTAATTGGAGTAAAGTCCCACCACTGTTAGAACTTAGCCAGCATGATTTGAGGAGCAGACTTAGGCACCCATATGAAAAGAATAAATTCATGTACAAAAATTGCTTAAACCTAGGTTCCGAGTACCAAGTTGATGAAAGTATGAAAGAATGGCTCATTCATGGACACGTGAGCATTCATGAAGTCACGTAAGGAATAAGACTCTGAGTCTAGCTAAAAGACTCTCTAATAAACAAAAGCACTTATTGGGAGACAACTCGATATTTTAAATTCCTCATTTTAGGAGTGTCATGTATTTTAATTCTTTATTTGTTTATTATTATTGTTTGAAAATTATTGTGATCATGCTTTGCTATGTTTTTAACTTCGTCTTAATCTCATTCAAAGGTATTTTACAAAGATAAGTGTAGGGTAAAATCCAGTTTATAAGAACTAAATTTTCAAACAAGTCAAGATAAATAATTTAGATTAATTCGCGTCTTGTGTGATTGAGTCATATGTTTGTGTTAATAATTTTCATGGTTTTGCAGTAAATTTTTTGTAGGAAATACTTAATGGATATGCGTGTAGAAAATTTTGAACGAGAAAAAAAATAATTCTCTATAGTTAGTAAAGATGGGGTCTGGATTTTCCAGACGACGTCCCCCCTCTAGTACAGGAAAATTTTAATTTTTGTTTTTAAATCTTTTGTATAATTTTTGGAATTTGTACATTGCTTAAAAGATCTGCAGTAAACCACGAATAACTTTAACACATTCATCCTATCTTTTTAATAATAAGTCTGTTGTTGAGTCAAAACATAAAGTTATATAGTTGTATGTCTATTATTCCCGCCAATTTTACGCTAGGTATTTTGAACCTTGTCTTTGATTTGCAGGTTATATTTCATAAGGAGAAGCCTGAGAGTTCTTAGGAGTTTCATGAGAACAATTCTTGGATGACGATTTAGCCGAAATCATTCTTTCTTCTCCAAATTTGAGCATAACTAGGGGAGTACTAGTTTCTTTCGCCCTCTTTTCTCTTCCCTTTATTCATTTACGGGTACTTCGTAGAACATTAGGGACAATGTTCAAAGTAAGTGTAGGGGGAAATAAAAGCCTTAGAAACTATTCCACCATTTGTCTTTGCTTGAACTTAAAATGATGAGTTATCTATCGAAACATAAATCATAAAGGGAAATTTTGACCCAAATTTAATATTTTCATCACATAACCGATGAAACTAAGTAGCTAGAGCGTCTCATTGATAGGGAATTATACGACTAGCACAAAACCTTCCACTCAAATGAATTCACCCTAAAATTGTGAGGTTTACGCCCCTAGATCTTTAGGAATTCAGGTATCCACCATTGATGCCAAGATAGTTTATATCTCTAAGCTTTCTCGAGTTAGGGTTCGAATGCAGTCATATGTGTCTATTCCGTCTTTGTTACAGATGTGTATGTATGGTCTTGTCACCTTGTCTGGAGCTCTTAACATTGATATTAAATTATATGAGTGTACCGTTATTATATAACTTCTAGAACTTGCTTTAGTGATGCATCCCGATACTGCGTAGTGAGTAATAATATTTGCTAAATGATAAGAGGCACTAGGATTAACCCATGTTTAAAACCTGTAATTGTTATTTTAGTCACCCTGACTATATGACTATCCCATACCCTTGTTCAAGCTTACTTTTAGTGCGAGATCCCCCTAGTAAAACCTCAACCATACCCTTAAACCAATTGTGCCACCCAAAACCTTAGCCTACCCTACATGTACTCGTTTTTAGTAGATCGTTGTGTTACAACCTTAGTTAATTATTAGAGTACACGGTTGCTAAGTCCTTATCCTTGTATATATTGTTTTAGGACGATTGGGATTCATGGTAGTATTTATTTCGCGGAAGAATGAGGAAGAAAAGTTAAGTCAAGACCCCTATATGTTTGCCGAATAATCTACATGTTATTTTGATCCAACCAATTCTGGTTATTAGATTAGTTTGCTTATCGAGTCTGTAAAAAGTTCAAGTGTAGGGGTGATCTATAAACCTCATTAATGTATTATATGTTACAAATGATAGGGCAAAAGTATACAAAAAAATAATATAAAAAGTAAAAAAAAATGTACGGGCTACCATTTGCGTTTATCAGTTTTATTAGTTAGTTTATTTATTCATGTTCAATATAGAGTCAAGAAAAGAAAAAGAAAGAGTTTGATGTAGAGTTTTGTAGAGTTTGTATATCTTGTCCGAGTCTTCGACTAGCAACCACGCCAACGTGTATTCCCATAAGATAGTTGACTAACCACTTCACTCAAATCCACCCAAATGTCACTCTCCCAAATGCCATCCATTTCCGTTTACATGTATCCCACATAATTACACATCACAACCCTTTAAAGTCCTCTTTGATGGCAACTATTAGTACTTACGCTAGCGGTGGAGGTTTGATCCTTTATCAAGCCTATGGTAACTTATATGCTATGACTAGGTAATGAGTGTTAAATTTTTGATTTCCATATTGTTATAATTCATTATACACCGAGAGAGAGAGAGAGAGAGAGAGAGAGAATCCAAACACTTATTGTGAGGTGCTAGTGTATTTTTCCCGTGCTTCTAGTTACGAGGTCTAATTGGTTGTGCCATGAAGCCTTTAAAGAGTAAGTTAAATGCCCCCGATATGTATCTTGTTAAGGTAGAAAAGCTTATTTGCTTGAGGGCAAGCAAATCCCAAGTGTAGGGGTATGTGATGAGGTGTAATTTTATACACTTTTTCGGGGTCATTTTACCCTTATAATCATGCAAAAATGTCTTAAATATGTGCTTAATCGTTTCTTTTTGCATTTTTAGCATTTGGAAGACATTTGGTGGAAATACATGTGATTTAGGCTCAATTTGGGAAGAAAACGGACAAGGTAGCTAACGGGTATGAAGATTGATGAAGATTCAAGACCAGGCTCTGGAGACGCCGTCTGAATATTCCCGACCGCGTCTGGACTCAAGTGGGACGCCGTCTGAATCATGGAGACAACGTCTGGATCAGCCGTCAAGTTTGAAGACCCAAAGAAACCCTAGCTTGACGACGGCGTTTGGAAAATGACGACGCCATCGCGACCTGAATTCTATATATACAAACTCAATTCTATGTTTTTATATTTACACTTTTGATAGAAGAAATTAGGGTTTAGTTCGTGGGAGAACAAGGTGTACCAAATTTTGGGAGTATTTTAGGGTTTCCCAACCCTTCTATACTATCCCTAGTTGCTTGATTCATCATAGTGAAGTTCTTTTATCTTTTATTTTTAATATGTCTTATTGTTTGATATATAATTGTGCTTCCTCTATCTTGAACATGCTAGGCTAGATAGTGTTTGCTTATGAGATCTTGCGTAGAAAGGATTCCACCGGTAATAGTCTTCATACTACCTTACCCGTGTGTGGATGATCCCCTTTAGGTATTAATACAAACGCATTTATCTAGACTGGGGGCCTTGTAATAGTCGTCATACTACCTTACTTGTATGTTGCTCTAGTTAGTTATTTCGTAGACGGTGTTTTCATGTAATTTGCCATGCATTAGAATAATACCTACATATACATCACAAGTGTGACAAGGCAATAGAGTTAGGAGAAGCTACAAAGGATCATACATGATTAAGTAAACACCATTCTCTCATCATACGAATTCCCCTAATCTTAGTCAGTTTAATTTAGTTTTAATTAGTAGTTTAAAACAAATCACCTTCAAAACCAAAGATTGTACTTGTTTTCTTAAAATATAAAAATACAAAACCAATATTCTCTCAACCTCTAGTTCTTAGCTACATTCAATTAGGACCTTTACTGACGCATATTCCCCTAAAGAATGATAACAACCCCCGTGTCTTACCTATACTACACTACAACGGTTAGGTACCCTGCCTAGGGAGTTATAAAACTTAAAGTGAAGTTTACATCCTCATAACTTTTGCTACCACCGACCTGGGACTAGTTAGCCTGTAACGGCCCCCCACATCTTAGCATAGGAACATGATAACCTTTCTTGAAAAGGACACCCCTTCGACAACATACCGGTTAATCATCATTCTTAAAACTCTTGTTTCGTTCTTATCTTCCAGCCATACTCCATCCTCCAAACACTTGATGATAGGTGTCATCTAGTTTTCTTCCTCTTCTTCTACCACAACATTGATTTCCTCTATATATGTCGACCGTTCTGATAACACTTCTACCAGTATTTTCTTTGTGAGGTGATCGAATGCCACTAAAGCCAGCTTGCTTAGAATATCGGCTTTTTGGTTCAGGTTTCTAGAAATGTTTTGGATAGTAATGTTTTTGAAGCCAGCGATACAGTCCTTCGCTGTAGCATGGTATCTAATCATACTAGTACTGTTTGCCACTTAATCCCCATTAATCTGGCTTGCTATCAGTTTTGAATCGACCTTATCATCGATAGACTGTACTTTCATTCTAGCGGCTACACATAATCCTGCTAGTAAAGCATCATATTCCTCCTTATTGTTGGTGCTCGTAAAGTTCAAATGGAGGGGGTATGTGAACTTCGTACCACTAGGACTTATTAGAACTAGGTCAGCTCTGGAACCCTTGTTGTTAAATACTCCATCCATAAATAGAGTCCAAGTTTCTATGACATCTTCATCCACTTTCGCCACCGGAATGCTAAAGAACACACCCGATTGGGAAACTACTAGTGCTTTAGATGGAAATCCGCCAGTACTTGACCTTTAATTGCGTTACGCGGCTCATATCTTATGTTATATGCCCCCAACTCAACAGAGTATTTTTCTAGTTTTCCCGATGCTTGTGCTTTGTTCAAGATTTATTTAATAGGCTGGTATATTATGACTTTGATCGGATGGGCTTCGAAGTACCTTCATAGTCTTCATGACATGTGTAACAGAGATAGTGTTAGCTTCTCTAGTGGTGCGTAGTTCTTTTCTGCCTCGTTCAGCGTTCTATTAACATAATGGATTGGCATTGCTTCCCCTTTCTTTTTGTGAGGAGAATAGTGCTTACCGCCTCATGCGTCGCCGCTAGGTATCCATATAATGTCTTGTTAGGAACATGAAAGTGTCGGTCACTTCCATAGATATCATTAGATAGCTCGTTTAGTTATTTTTGGAACTTAAGTAGGCTTGTTAGCCCAAGGCCTATGAAAAGCCCATGAGCCTCAAGCCCATACGTCATACTTAGGAAGTATAAATACCCTTTCCATGCTATGGAAAGGGTGTTGGTTGTTCATTTGTTTCACATACTTAATGCATTTTCTTTCATGTTTACTTTCTCTCTCTAAAATGTTCATCCAACCACTCTCTCTCTAAAGCCACCTCTCTTTCCCTAACCTTGTATGTTATTAGATATCATTCAATTGGTATCAAGAGCCATGGAGTGATTTGCTTAGTTTTTGTGTTTGTTATTTTGTTTATTTTCCCTTTCTTTTCCGCATGTCATTTTCTTCTTGTTTTTTTTGATTTTCGAAAGTTTTACATATACTAAAAGATCATTTACTTTGGTAAGATTGATCTAGTATCTTTATGATATAGGTGTATAAGCTTTGAATCAAGAAAAACTCATTTTTTTCAACTTTAGTTTTCAAAAAACCTTATAAAGTACAAATCTTGATTTTGAAAATTTTGGCTTAAAAACCATAATGTTTACATTTTTAAGGTACCTATATGTAGAATTCTAGTAATCTTATGATCAAACCAAGAACAAGAGTGAGATGTGGGTTGTGATGTTAGAGATAGAATG
>BQNB010029868.1:18003-55379 GCA_026074375.1 Tanacetum coccineum
GGATATTCAAGGACATGAAATTCATTTAAAAATGTTGCAATCTCCTTGTGAACCAATGATCTCCTCTATGTTTTTTAAACATCCATCCATTTTATAACCCATAGTTTGTCCAACCTTAACCAAATCATCCATGACTTCCAGTATAGAACCCCCAACAGTAGCCATGCTAGCAGATCGCTTTGTTTGAGAGTCTTTGTTACTTTTTATGACGTATTCCTTTCTCGAAATAAAGCTATCCTGCTTGGATGTAGAATCTACTCTTTTATCATTACCATTGTTTTCCAAATCAAGTGTAAAACCTGGTGGATAAGTCGGATCAGTTTCGTTAGACTAAGATGCATTATCCTTTTTCTTTTTAAAAAGCTCATATAAATTGAAAGGGTCCCTAGATTGAACTAATTCCTCACAATGTGTATTAGGAACCTCTCCATGCGTAAATTCATTCCCATGCATGCAAATGGATTCTGACACCCTATCCACTTCACTATCATCCATGGTATTCTTCTAATCCTTATCCTTATGTATTTACCCCTCCTCGGCATCAGATGATTCTTTATCAAATGAAGAATTATCAAGATTATCTTCAAGAATTTTGGTTTCCAAACATCAAGTTTTTTAGCATGAATCCACAAAATTTTACCCCGAAGTATGATTTTAAAACTTTTATTTATGACTATGTCTTTCTTTGTTTTTAGACATAGATGTTTACAAGACAACAAAATTTCTTCAGAATCCTCCAATACCACAAGTTTACCCCACATCGAAGCAATTTTAGAGAATGTGTTAGGAGTCCAAGTATTGACAGGTAAACCTTCTATTGAGATCTAGACGATTTGTTCCTTAGAGACAAAAGAGTTGCAAGTAGGTTTTAATGAGAAGAACCAAGACCCAACTCCAACATGATTATGTAACTTCTCTCTAACAGTTAAAGATTCGAATTGAATGAGCACCCAGAGACCACCAAGATATGTTAAGTTAACAGAACTGAGGCCTTCTTTTGAAAGAATGATATAAAGGTTAAGAATAGAATAAACCTCTTTAACCTTACCCATTAATGCCATACTAAAATCTCGTTCATTGGTACATGAGTCATCAAGAACCAATGATGGTTTTGATTGATCAGTATATAATTATTTCTGAGTACCTTCTTTAAGAATAGAAGCAAAAGTATTTTTAGAATTTCCTAAACTCGAGAGATTTGAAGTAAAAGGTTTAGGTATGTTCTCTCTTTGAAACCGAACAATGTTCACATAAAGGCGAAAACTACCAAACCAGATGGTGCGAAGATTCTCGATCAAGCATTCTAAATTAACAACCCTGATGAATCGAATAAAAAACATTAGAGCTTATTCATCAAGTTATCTATTCTTGAATTTGTTTGATACTTGATAATAGTTTATAGGTGGGCCGTAATACTTATCGAATAAGTAGATCATTAGAATTAGAATTCGATATTTGAAATTCGTAGATAGATTTAGTGTTTGAAGACTTGGTTATAGCCATTGCTTCTCCACAATAGGTTTTTGTTAGCATTCTTTCTAATGACTTTTGTTTTTTCGTATTATGTTTTTTTCCACTTGGAGAGGTCCAACCATTGCTTCTTCGCACCAGGAGTATGACTTTACATACTTACTTCTCTGCACCGGAGTAAGACTTGACACTTGGTTACATATCAAGGTGAGAGTTTAAAGTATTGTTTACAAGAATACAAGAAGAATAGAAAAGGATAAAAGACGAAGATTCTAGATAATAAAATAAAAAGAGTCGATTAAGCACTTGTGTGTTCTAATCTTGCAAAGAAGTTTTCTTTAAATAATGATCAAAGATGTTTAGACACAAGTGGTTATGAAAGACTTAGAAAGATACATGAGACATATACAAGGATAGAAATGTTTTGCAAGAGATGAAGTTTTACAAGGCAAAAGGGTGCTATTTTTAGGCAAGAGCATAAGGACAGACAACGACGCGCTGACCTGGCGCACTCCGATGTGAATTCATATTTTAGGCTTCCAAATGGAATCTCAAAGCCTTAAGGTGTGTTCGATAAGACTAATTCATTAGCCAAAATATTTAAGGAGGTAAAGAGGGCTTTGGTTAGAGGTAAAGAGTGAAGCACTGCATTAACCACAAGACCAAGTTTTACAAAGAGGGAAAAGAGGCACCAAAGGCTTGTTCAATAAGCTAAGTAGTGGAAAGGAACTTTTAGTTTAAAAGTCTAACTTAGGATTCAAAATAATTAAATGATATAATCTTTTAATTCTACAATTAACTTATAACTAATTAAATTGATTCGTTAATTACTTTGCATATTTAGTATACCATTACTCCATAAGAGGAATGTGTTTCAACTAAATACTTAAAGCGTGTTTAACTTATATTCGCTTGTTCACTTTCATTTGATCATATTATTAAAACATAAACCTTCAATTGTTGAACTTGTTTTACAACATGTTTTTAGTTGGTTTTATTGTAATGTTGTAAGTTGGGTTTTATAAAACAGGAGTAAACATTTTGACACAACTTGTCTAGGTCCGAAACCACTTATGGTATTATAAAACATCTTAAATATCATATACAAACATTTATTAAAAGATCAAACGTTCTCGGATATGCAGAAGGTCGACTTTGAAAAACAAAGCGCACGAAGACAGAGTCTGACGCACGAGTTTATCGTGTCGGACCAGCTTCCTTCGTTGACATGTGTTTTGAGCTATCGTTAACGATTTTAAATGTGTCGCTTTATTTTTATCATCAATAAAACTAAAAGGAAATAGTTGTAAATATTTGCACCTCAGTGTTTTTTTCTAAATTGAAAACCCTAGTGGATGATTACTATCTTCACTCGGGCGTCACATCTTCAAACTTAAAATAAACAAAAAGTAGCAAAAATGGGTTTCTAGATATAAGTGAGAATGGATCTAACGAGAAAAATTATTATAATGAGAAAAGTGAAAAATAATATTATAGACATATATTAAATAAAGAATTAAAAATAGTAAGCAGATGCATCTATTTTTTTGAATACATTTAAATTTTGTAATTAAGATTTTTTTCATCCTTCTTATTTTGATTTTATTCCTCATTTTATATTAACTTTTATATATAATAGACAACTTTTAAATGTCTTTTTTCTTTCAAAAAGGAAAATATAAGCCATGATTGATCATTGTATAACAACCCGAAATTTTCATCAATGTAATATCTCTCTGTTATATAATATATCACTTTTAACCGGGGAAATTTTTGCTTTAATCTCTTATTATGCAACGTAACTTGCATAACTAAAGTTAACGAGCTCACGCATTCTACCTATGACAATCATATATGTCAAGCAAACATCATAACATGTCAAGTCAATGACCTAATATCTATTTTATCACATACGTTATTCATTTAACGTAGATTTCTCGACATTAATATCAAATGAACATAAACCGTTAATGTTTAGGCCTAAACCCTAATTTTGGGTAATGTAGACATCCAATATGAATGTACAAGTGATCAAAGCTCAAGTACAAGTAATATAACATCTCATTTGAATAAGAATTCCCTCTAAAATAAGGTACAAGTCCTTTAAAGCATAATGTACAAGTCATTAATGCACAATATCCAAAATAGCCATTTTACCTCCATATTCCTAAAGAATCTTGTACAATCTATCAAGTACAAGTTGCAAGCAAGTCATGCACTTCATTTACAATCCATAATCATTCTCATTTCATAAGATTTCATAAAATCAAACCTAAAAACACTAAACCGAGTTATTTTCTAAACCGAGACCCGTTTCTTGGTTTTTATCCGTTTTAAACCTCAACCACTACTCAAATAAGTTGTAAATACTCAAACTACAACATTATAAATCGCAATCCATCATTATATTTTCATTATAACAACAATGTACAAGAATTAAATCAAAGAAACCCTAAACGAACCCCAATTGTAAAATACGACCCGTTTACTCATTTTCACCCATTTTAAACCCGAATCATAAATCGAATTATGTAAATAACTCTTAGTATAAACCCTACAAACATTAATCCACCCTTATATCTCTAATGCACTTGAAATCCAAGCCAAAAACCCTAGTTCGTGCCCTTATAAACCCGCAAACACTTTTCTTGCAATTTGACCTATTTTAAAAGTTAATCTTGTAAACAAGCACCTTGGTGATCATGCTACTTCTCTTCTAAGCAGCTTACCATGCTACTTGTTAGCCTCTAAATATTGAGCCGAACAATGGAAGTTCGTTCATAACTATATTAGGTCTCGGTCACTAAATTAATATACGTTGTAATAGGCTAGACGGGTAAACGGGCTCTTATTTGTATTCTAATCGGTCACGTGTATCGGGCGAAAGCCCAAGTAAACCCGAGCCTGGCCCGTAGAATTACTAAAGGCATGCAAGCCTTTTAGTCTTAACTATAACTACCCCTCTCCAAGGATGGAGAGGGTGTTGGTTCATTTGTAAACACTCTCTTACAAGTTATTTCAACCATTCTCTTTCATTTTCTCTCTCTTGTTTCTCTCTCTAAACTTCTTCTAATTTCCTTCTCTTTTATTCTTGAATTCGTGTAACTAGTAATGAAGTGAAGTGATTACGGGTAACTGACACTTGGTATCAAGAGCCTCGGGTGTTTCATGTTTGATTTGCGGATTAAATACAAATTTCGTGGCTTCTTATTAGTTCTTCTTCTTGGTTCGAACTAAAACGCAAAGAAAAACCATGGTTTGATTTATATTTTCGTGGTTAAGTTGTTAAATCTTTGTACTTTCGTGGCTAGAACAAGTTCTTACATCTATCTTCGTAGTTCTATAGCTTAGTTCGTGGCTAAATGGGTGAAATCGAGCTAGTTTGAAGATTTTTTCGTCATTGCATTTTGAAAAATTCTTGGCTGCGTTTTGTGTATAAAGACAAGAAAGAGTACCACGTGAAAACGACTTGTGAAAGTGACTCTTGTACTTGTTGCGTTTTGCTTAAAGTTCGTTGCGTTTTGCTCAAAGACACATTGCGTTTTGCTCATAAAGTCACTGCATTTTGCTAAAGATCAAGTGCTGCATTTTGCTTAGAGCCTTGCGTTTTGCCAAGAAGATTGTGTTTTGCATCTTGCGATTTGTCTCTTGCGGTTTGACTATAGCTTTGCATTTTGTCCATTGAAAACCCATGCTTTGGTAAGGTCGATCCGCGCATCAGGTGTTATTTGACCGAATTGGGGAATCTATTAATCATCGTTTAATCAAAACATAACAATAAGACAAACAAACTTCAAGGACTAATTACAAGGACTTTGGACTTTAATTCAGACTACAAGGACAATTAATCAACAACAACAAACATAATCAACAAACTTTAACAACATGTCTTTTCTCACCTCGATCTATTCTCTAGGAAACATCATGGATGGGGTTGACATTGAAGATCTCACCATTGAGCAGTATCTTGAACTTACACAAAACCATGCACCCAGTGTAGGTATTAAGGTTGATGATATGACCATCGCAGAATACCTGGAATATGAAGAAACAATAAAAACCCAGGATTACGATGATTATCAACCACACTCGGCCAAAGCCGATGTCCCTACCAAATATAGGGACCATTTAAGTCCCCGTCATAAAGCCTTGATTCACCATTAGATGCAAAAACCAATCTTTACTTTCAGACATCATAATCCCCTATTCACCCAAAAATCACTAAAACCTCGATCAAATACACTAGAGAAAATGAAGAACGAAGCGATCAGGGCCTAGGTGATTGGTTTGAAGCAGAGTTAGAGAAATGCTGAAAAATTCAACAAAAAAGGAACAATAGTCATTTAAACCTTAGGAGGCAAGCCAGGGATGATGCCCTAAGAAATTGGGAAGCTCAGATCGATCAACTTAGAAGACAAGAACGTGAAGTAAGTGAGTGCAAGATGGTTCACACACCGAAAAATGACGCGCATCAGAAAGTAACCAGCCTAATTGAAAGAATATCAAGCCTACCTGAGAAACCAAACCCAGTAAGTCTTACTATCCCTTGTTCAGTTGATATATTTGACATAAATGGAATAGCAGACTTAGAAGCCAGCGTTAATATTATGTCTGAATCTATTTTGGAAGAATTAAGTCTTGCTGACCCAAAAAATGCTAACATAATAGTAGAAATGGCTGATAAAACTAGGTGTGTTTCCCAGGGGATAATAGAAAACGTCCTGGTAAAGATTGATAAGTTTTCTTTCACCTCTGACTTTGTGATCATTGATGCAAAGGAATTAAACAATAAAACTATCATTCTTGGTCGACCTTTTTTAGCAAACATTCGTGCTGAAATTAATATTTCCACCAGAGAAGTCTCGCTTGGGATTAAGGAAGACAGGGTAAAAATCAAAATAAAGGAACAAGAGTGTAATTTTACTACAGCTGTTAGTGAACACCTTAACGAGCGACCAACATCACAGGATGAACTAAGCTATGGAGCAGTAAAACCCATTGGTGTGAACCTGTTCGCCAAGAACATGAAAAAGGATACACATTATGGGCATCATGTGACCCTTACTACGAAATATACAATGGAGGAGGAATCCCGGATAAAAAACTGAAGCATTATTGGAAAACCATAAACGATGATGATCGCATAAGCTTAGAATGGGAAGGATTAAGCTGTACAAACTGGGTAAGGGCAAGGTACGGTAATGTAAACGATATAACTAAAGAAAGGATCCTTCAAAAAATTTTGACAATAAGCTTGGAGGGCAAACACGAGAAAAGACTATAACGGAAGAACAGGAGGATCCTGAGAAATGTGGGGAGACCAAGACAAGAGCAATAATCGGGGCAATGATTAACAAGTTACCCGAAGAATGGTTTTCAGGGGTTAGCAGAGATATGGATGACTTGGAAGGAATCATTGATTACCTGGAGCCTACATTATATGATGGATTCATTGACCACAATGATGAAGCATATAAGCGAAGGAGGAACAAGTTACTAGGAATGCCCTATACAGAACCCCCACCAATTATAAGAAGAAGCTGAAATAACTAAATATAACCTGGGGGCTGGTGAGGTATTCACGAAAACTAAGATCTTGAAATTAAAGATTCCCCAGACACACACCAACACGCACGATTTAAGGGCAGAAATAATTAATGATAGAAATGGTAGTTCAGAAGATCTTTCCAATACAAAAAGGAGACATTGGTGTAAACCAATTTACTAGTGGAAAGAAGACATATGCACCAAATGGGCTTCATGTAACCCCCATTTTGACGAATGTGATAGAGGAGACAACCCTAGGGAGAACAAAAGAATATTGGGAAAGTAGTAACGATGATATGCGAACAAATTTAGAATGGGAGAATTTAAGCTTTGACAACTGGGTAAATGTGGTTTGGAAAGGTATGTAAAATGACTATGGAGAATAAACAAAAGATTATTTAGAAGAAATAGAGCAGGAAAAATTAGAAAAAGAAGAAACAAGAAGGGGATGAGTCTAACTTAAAAGACTCTGTAATAACAAAAAGTGCTTGTTTTTTTTTTTTTTTTTTTTTTTTTTTTTGTTCTTTTTTTTGCGTTATGGTTTTTTGGGAGACATCCACGTCCTTTATTTAATGAAGTTTCCTTTTTACATTAGTTGGTTTGCATGTTTTTTTACTTTGTTTTCTAGAATCCAGAAGCTAGGAGGCAATTATCGAGACCGGCTCGACTCATAATCATGTGGTAACTTTGTTGAATCTGCATCAGTTATGGTGTAACAACTTTAGTTTACGCCGTAACCACTGCAGATATGACGTAAACCATTTCATGGTTATGCCGTAACACCGTAAAAAAAAAATTTACATTTGATTACTGCGTGGACCATCATAGTTACGCCATAACCTCCTTCAGAATCCTTAAAAATTGAAGTTTTAAACATGTCTAACATTGTATACGTAAATGGACTTTGTGGGTATGTTCTCTGGAAGCCCTCACGAGACTAAACTCGTCCACTTGGGCCACCAAGTGGTTTAAAAGGCTTGTTGCATATGCTAAATGCAAACCGTGATTCCTGCGAAAGGAGTAAGGTTTGTTTTTCCTGTACACTTCATAATTCTTGTAGAACGATTTTATGCTTTGGTTTGTTTTTGTGATCACAGGGGATAAAAAGCTTGCGAGAAGACAAAAATAATCTAAAGATTTCCGCTAAATTTCAAATTTCTAAGCAATGCTCAGGGAGTTTCTTGTCTTAATTCTACTATTTCCTTTTTATTTCATTTCCATAATGTATAATAGGGACATTCTTGGTTTAAAAATGTGTTTTGCGATCCAATACGCTAAAGGTCCCAAAGGCCGTTGCGTGATGCGTGATGCGACTGCGAGCGCAATTTGGACGCGATGCGTTTAGTAGTAAAAAAGTACAAAAAATATTTATACATGGTATATTCTACCAAGTACCAACTAAATGCAATAAACTTATAAAATAAGTTACAAGCATTTGATTTTAGGCATTAATATATTTTTTATAACATATTAATCAAAAGCAAAGCTTGACATAAAATACTTAGCAAAACACAATATACTATATATTCGTTATTGTGTTTGTTTTGGACGTCTTTTAATGAGTTTTATCTTTAAAAGGCAATTAAAATATGTGGGTATCTTTTGTATGGTTTAATTTTGACTAAAATGACCTAAATCCTAGATTGCAAAAATTGCGACCGTTGCTAGCATTACACTCATGCGGTAAATTGCGGTATAATGCGAACGCAATATGGGATGGCCTTGCATTTGGCACCTATGATGCGAAATCTTAAATGCAATGCAATAATGCATTTAATTTACGCAATGATGCGCGCGTTTTTAAACCAGGGGGACATTGTGCAAATCAAGTGGGGGGATGGGAGTATAATTAATACTTGACGTATATTTTGCCTTTGATTTTCTAGTTTTCTTTGAAAATTATGCCAATTTTAAAATTTTTGACAAAATTTTCTTAAATAACCAGAATTAATCTTTGCCGAATGCACATTACTCCTTATTATGCTTGGTGAGATTTATGCCTAATATTTCGTTTCCATCATATTACCCAAAAATCCACCAAAATATTGAGTGTGCCGGTAGTATTGTAGACTTTGGAACTTGGCATGTACATCATTTCGAGACTAAGTGTTTTGCTGGAATAGGATCGTTCAAGGAAGCAACACTTAAAAAAATCACCCAATAGCCTATAAGTGTGTGTTTATCGACTGTTACTCTAAACTTGTCTGACCTTGTGATAAACCCTATTGTTGCACTCATTATTAGTGCAAGATACCCCTAGATCACTCATGTTGAGCCAATCTATGTTTTCACCCTACTCTATATATTTTGTTACACCATTTCACCTTAGCCTACCCTATAGTCTTTATTTTCTTTGTGTTGAAATCTCTGGCTACTTAAGTCTATGGTTCGAGGAGAATGGGAACGAGAATTATATGCATTCGTGGAAGACCAATCAGTTATGATCTATAAAGACTCCCTTGTATCACCACTTTTGACATTGTTTATCTCAAGTGGGGGATGTGCATATAATATCAGATGTTGCAGGGGCAATAATTAAACATATAAACTCTCGTAATATTTTCATATTTATCATGAAGAAAATGAAGAAAAGAGGGTGAAACAAAAAAGCCACCCATGTGTTAAACAAAATGTAAAGATGGTGCGAAATAAAAAAATAAAAAAATAGAGCTAGTAGCCTATTATTGCACCAATACATCTCAGTAAAATGGAGCTAGTAGCCCATTATTACACCAAGTCATCCCAGTACTCATGAAGAATGGAGCCAGTAGCCCATTATTAAAGATCATATTTTCGAACTTAGACTCTTGGACCCATGGATGGACAGTGGCTAGTTATGACAACCTTAGATTACTTTAGACTATTTGTTTTTGTGTTTTTATATTACAAACGTCTACATGTGTTTCTCTGTCTATCCTAACCCTTTTATCACCCTTTAAAACCATATTACCCTTGTTGCTTTCAATATTTATTTAGACCTTAATTCTAACTAGTACAGATTTATGTACTTTCCAAGCTTATGATAGAATACATGTTATGACTGTGCAATTGAGCGATCACCCCGAAAATGAAACACTTAGACTAGTGGATTGCTGAGGGTACTTTTTATCCACTTTCGAAGGTGTTCGGCTTTGATGTTTTCTAGCCATAGAGTTTTATTAATTCATTTCTGAAGTTTTCTGAGAAATTATTTTATAAAATGTTCTTAACATGTTCTTACTTTGAGGACAAGCAGAAGTCAAGTGGAGGATAATTTGTATACATCAAATATTTAATATTTTTTGGTAGCAAAATACCCCCTATATTACTTGTAAATGTTTCACTAACACTCGAAAACGAGATATTTTCTATCATTTTGTAGTTTTCAGGTGAAATACAGGAAAGTGACAAGAAACAAGGGAAAAAGGGCTCAAAGTGTAATTTTTTGAAGAATGTTACAGCGTAACACCAAAAATGGTTACACCGTAACATATATTAAGAAAGTACAAAGATCAAGGACAATGTTACGGCGTAACACCATATCTAGTTACGCCGTAAATGTGAATTTGGAAGAAAATCTTACCAAAGATAGAGTTACGGCGTAACACCCTACATGGTTACGCTGTAACCATGAAGATCTACAAATATAGAAGGAAGATAACGTACTTATAGACATTATTTGAAGGTTACGGCGTAACACCATATCTGGTTATGCCGTAACAACTGCTTAAATATGGAATGCCATGTAAGAAGGTTACGGCGTAACACATTTATAAGTTACGCCGTAACAGGTTTGATACCTATAAATAGATGCCTCATTTAAGCTATTCCCATATCACTTCCTCTACAGCTAACTGGAGAGGCGACAAAGGCTTCCAACCTTTGAAGAATTCTACCTGGAGTCTAAGGGAGATCACACTTTACTTACTTTGTATTTAATCGTTCAAAAACGAATCCTATAAGAATTATGAACTTTTAATCTATGATTTCTTCTATTTCTTGTTGTGTTTTCGTTACCATGAGCGGCTAAGCACTTAAAGTGCTGGCCTAGTTATGTAATTACTGTTGTTATGATGTTTGTTTCCTGTTAGATTATGGTTTTGTTAGATATTCCTTGATATCGGTAACCCTTGGTTTTGGTAGTACGGGTGGTTTAGACCTTGCTTTGACCACATTAAAGATAAATGTCATATATGGGAGTCCATCGGGTACTAGGAGGATCACTAACTCTCTTTAACCTACTTGTGAATAACAGGGTCATCGCACTTATCACCCAATATACTTAAAAAGTACATGAACTCCTTCAGAGGGGGTTAATAATCTACATAGGTTATTAGATAAGTTTTAGGAATAGTTAGGATTAATCACTGCAACCTCGATATCCTACCTCTTATATGATTTGGACTGAGTCCGAATCGCGAGAAGTATAAGATAGGCTGCATATGCATATTCAAGTCTATCCACCTTAGAAACCGCTAATGAAACCATAGTTTAACATTGCACAGGAAAACATTTTCATAACAGTAGTCATGAAATAACTAGGTTAGCACGTTTTCTCTCTTGATATGTCTAACTCTTTTAATTTATAGTCATTTATTTTATTGTTATTTATTTCAAATCAACTCAAAAACCATTTTATAAACGTGACATTTCAAATTAAAACTAATTACAACTTAGCTCTTGGGACAACCTCGGATTTACCATTCCATACTATCCACGATCGGGTTCTCTGCCTGTAAGTGCGTTGTCAGGTAGATCGAGTTTTATAAATTGTTGGTCCCAATGAACAAATCTTGAACTTCTTAGCTTGATGTAAGGTTTAGTATCCTTGGATAAATCCAAAGGTACTAAGACTGAAACTTTGAGTGTATGATATAAACTATGCAGAATCTAGTTTATACCACTAAGAAGAATAAAGAAAAAGTATGTTTGAGACACAGAAATACAACCAAAATAATAAGCTTCAATATATTAATACGAACACTCTTTGACAGTGTTAGGGTTTACAACCTTAAAGCTATGAAAAACTATGAAAGACTGATATATTGTGATCTATGCCTTAGGGTTCCTTTTATACACCAAGGAAACCTTAATGGCCTTGCGGACTAGTGACTCATTAGACTATAATGTCTGAATGGTGTATATCAGCCTAAGTTCCGTTCTGTCAATCCTTACAGCCATCCTGTACTGAATCAGATTAACTTTTCTCTCATCAGTCTGTTGCTAATACAATAATTTTCAACTTGCTCGACAGTGTCCTAATTCAGCATTATATCTAGAGGTATGTAATGTAGACACTAGGCTTAAGGGTAGACTCGAGTTCGCTTGTGGAATTGTTAGGGCTTCTGAAGTAGTTACTCGAAGTAGAGACTAGTTGTGGTAAGTTAAGCGCAGTTCGTGTATCAGTCATAGAGAAGTGCAGCTTTTAGCTCTCGATGACTGACAGTCAATAATAGTAATGACAATGTTATTGTCTTAACTGTGGTTTTGCTTAACAGTCATTCGTCTACAAATGCTTCGCATATAAAATTGAATAGGATACTCCACCTGAGTCTGATCTTGACAAGCTACCACCAGTGCCTAGAGATCATCTTCATGACCTATCCCTAGATACAACCTAATCACACCATCTCCCTACGTTATCGGCAACGCATAGCATCCTGCTAACCTCGTACCCATCACCCACACAAACAACCTTCCCCCACCTCCTCCCCCACCACTAAATTGTTTCTTCACCTTGTTAATCATCATGTTGTCTTCAAGTTATCAACATTCTTGATATCAGGAGGATGTATCCTAAACCACTCTTCTACTTCTGAAGTTGGGAATCTTGTATATCTGAGAGCTCAATGCCATTTCACTTTCAGAATCAACCTCTGTCGTCTATTTGCATACTTGAAAGCATTTCTTGGAGTTTAGAGGATCTTTTCTTCTCAAATCATCATTGTGTATAGAAAACTCTAGTATTCTTCAACAATTACTTGAACTCTACCATGAGTCTAAACAATCTCCAGCTTATCAAGTTGTAGTCTTGTTTGATTCTTCCTATATTTCATCTTCTTCAGTAGGCTCAAAATAAGGATCTCTCATCTCTCCCTAAACGTAAGAATTCATTTTCCTTCTGGACTTGTGATCTCATATCTTTCTTTTACCAACCTATGGTAGATCTATCATCTTGTTGTCAAAATCATCAAGCACTCACTGAATATATTATAATGCTTGGAACTCCATCTGCTCTGATTTGATTGATTAATACATCATATTTTCATTTAAAATATGTATCTTCCAATCAACAATTGGATATTTGGTGGCCAAAGATTCAACATCAATAGCAAAATCAACCCTTGGAACTACATCTATACTATCTCTAAGCTCCTCTTTTTAGCATCATTATCCTCTTCTAGTTTATGTTTCTTGGAACTTTCTTCTTCAGAAATTGCTCTTGGTCTCTTTTAGTGCTTTCTGCTTGATGTTGAATGTCATCATCTATAGGCTTAAAGTCATCAATCACTTATTTAACTTTTAATAAACTTCTGACCTTCTTTCAGAGTTCTTGTTTCTTTAGTTGTGTTGATGGAGTGTACTTACCATATGTTTAAGGTAAGTAATCATCATGTTCCTAACTTGAGTTCTTGTAGGTA
Organism: Tanacetum coccineum; assembly: GCA_026074375.1. Taxonomy (NCBI): domain Eukaryota; kingdom Viridiplantae; phylum Streptophyta; class Magnoliopsida; order Asterales; family Asteraceae; genus Tanacetum; species Tanacetum coccineum. The sequence goes on from BQNB010029868.1 coordinate 31,641, forward strand.
GTTTGTTCCTTATTGCCTCTGCTCTTTTTGCTGCCAATTGTTTCTTTCTTCTTTTAAAGAATTCTGCTAACAATCTGGCTCTTTCTTCAATTGTATACTTTTCTTGCTCTTTATGTGTCAGTCTTACAGTCAGTTCATGATCAACATCTATTCTGGCTTGACTTTCACAAATCTTAATCTAAGAGCAGTACTAGGTAGCGTCTTCGTGCTTTTGTCTTTTCTTTTTCTGTGCATGTCCAACTTGTAATTCCTTCCTCATGTAGCTTTGAGCTAAACTCTGCATCATCTTTCAATTTGAGCTACCCTTATCCATTTCTTTTACTTTCATGGTTTCTAGGGTTCTTCTTCAGAACCAGTACACCTTACCTTGTCTTTTGGATCAATGTTGAAAGGGTTTGAAGTGTTGTAAGTTGATCTGTTTTGTCTAGGAGATTCTTCTTATCTTGAGAACAACTCCTTTTTCTTTTCCTTTGCTTTCTCACTTTCATTTTCACATAGTGTCTGAGCAATAGTGAGTCTTCATCACAAAATATAGTTGTTGTTGGAGGAGGAGTAGATGGAGTAGCTAGCACTACATTCACGGAACTACTGGACACACTAACTTTTGCCTTAAGACAGTACTAACTTGATCAGAAGTACTAACTCCTCATTAGCAGTATTAAATGTTCTTGATTCGCTGCATCTTTTCTCTTGAACAACGTTATTCCTTCATCCACCAGATCATCAAGATCATCAAAATCACTGTCTTTAAACATTGGCTTTGTCTTGTCACTTGTCCTCCCCTATTTGGTAGCATCCTCACCCAAACTTTCGTCAGTAGGAGTCTAAACTTTTCCTTTAAACAGTCTTCTCTTCATAGGTTATGGAGTTCTTTCCTTTCTCTTCTTTTCTAGCCTCTTAACCCTCAATTTCAATCTGGTGATCACTCTGTCTTAAGCAGTCTTTGCTTCCTCTAAGGCAAGAACCCTTTTTGTCAATAAGGTACAAGTTTCCATCAATTCCTAAATTAGTTCCATTCTACCTTCTCATCACTTCTAGGTATGTTATCTCCCAAGAGAGGTGAATCATGGGTGTGTTTAGTACATTATCCATCAATTCAAAAGTATGTTCCATGCTGCCCTCCCCACTTCCAGATGTGTGACCTTTTGGAAGAGAGGGTTCATTAGGCTCTTTAAGCACTCTCTCAGACCTAGTCTGAGCAGGAGCACCCCCCCCCCATGGTTTCTTGGTGCCTGGGACTGTCACCTGAACTAATTTCCTAAAAAAAAGGATTATTAGACATTGTCGTGGATTAGGTCTTAAGGATGTTATCATTGTCATATGCTGCAACTAAGCTAGCAACAGTAGTGATAGCCCTTTCCACACTGTCACCCCCCTCCTTATGGATAGCTCATCTGCTCCCATAGTCTAAAGGCACACTAGGTTCTAAGTAACATTAGTGACCTTTTTAGCTCTCTTATGTTTGGAGTTCTTTCTTTGTTGTCTTTGATATGTAGATGGAGATGGGAGTATCTGCTCAATGTGAGCTTCAGTTTGAAGTTCATGGGAAACTGTTAGAGGTGTTTTAGTTTGAAGTGATTCAGTTTGAGGTTTTGAAACATTTGGTTGTAAGCTAGATGGTGTGGGTTAGGGTTCAGGGGGTATTTATGAACCTTCACCCTCAGGTGCTTGGTTTTGCACCAACATGAAGTCAAAAAGTGGAGTAACTTTTCCTGAAAAATTTTTACTTTTGCCGTGCCGCTATTAGAGAAAAACCTTTTTTCTATGTGTAGGTGTTCTCCATAAGTATCATTAAAGGTTTGGTAATTCATTAAGTTGGTTCTATTCAAAAAGGGTTGTAAAAACCTTAGATACATTAAAAATCTCTTTGGATCCAAGTTCCTCAACATACCATCAAAAATTAAATTTTTGACCGTTTGCTAAACATATAACTGCTGAAGCCAAATTAGTTGAAAATTCATTCCAAGCAGTTGATTTTGAAATTATACAATGAAGGATGCTATGTATCAGAAATTTTCCAATTATGATGAGAATTGAACCTTTTGAAAAGTAAAGTTTTGTAGAAAGCTGTCATGTCTTATCAATGCAAGGTTCTAAAAATTTAATTCATTTGTTAGGCAAGCAATACCATCCTCATCATTAAAGAGAAGATCACTTCTCACTGATGATTCTGATATGACCACAGCCTTGCCATCAACAATAGCATGTATTTGCTTCACTGAATTGACTGTTTTGGAAGTGGCAGTATTCCAAAATTGTTCAATGTAAGAAGCATAGATAGTGGGACTTACAGTGAGAGCATAATTGATCAAACATGAGAGAGGAAGTCCACTATCTGATGAAACTCAGCGTTCTCCTTTGTCTTTTCCAAACAAGCAACCATATTATGTTGATCGACAAACTTCAAATCCGCCATATAGTGATTGATTTATGAGAAGGGTTCTGGGTTTAAGTTCGTTGATGAGAGTATGAGGGTTTGGCAAAGTTAATTGAGATATTATAAAGAGAGCTTAAGGGTGTGATTGGACCGACTGAATAAAGTTGAATCTTTATCTTGAAGTAAAACTTATAAAAGAAAGAAAGATCAAGAGTTATCTAAATATAGACCCCTATAAGCGAAGTTGTTGGCAGAAATATCTCAACGGTTATAATTAATTAATGAAAATCTGTTAAGCCCTGAACAGTATTAACGGTAACAAGCAGTACTATATTTGTCTCAGCATTTCTAACTTTTGCCCAGCAGTACTAACTTTCGCCTAGCAGTACTAACTTTTGTAGCAGTATAAACAAAATAGTTACCAGTAGAAACCCAATACTAATCATCAATCTCATTACTAAACCCGTGTAAGCAGCACTAACTAAGCTTAGCAGCATCAACTTTTGTACAAAGTTTCATCCAGCAGTATAAACTAAGTCCAGTAGTACTTAGAGATATCTAACAATATTAACTCTATCTTCAATAATTATACAACAACATGCCTCTATTCATCACAAGCACACTAGAAAAGACTAGATAGACATGTGAGAATTCATGAGGATCCATATTTATGCATAACCCATGAATAAAAGTTAAGAACTATTATCCAAACACATTAACCTCCCCTCAAACAATACTTCAGAGATTAAGTAATCCAATGCTAGCAATTATAAAGTTAAACCTGCTAACATCAAAAGCCTTTGTGAGAAGATCTGCAACATTGTGGTCTATGTGAATCTTAATCACTTGAATCAACTTCTTCTCATAACAATCTCTGATGAAATGGTGCCATATCTTTATGTGCTTGGTTTTAGAGTGAAATACTAGATTCTTCACAAAATAAATGGTGCTTTCATTATCAATGTAAATCTTGGTGTTCATGAAATTGAATCTATAGTCAAGCATCTAATTTTGGATCTTAACTACCTATCAACAGCAGTCTAGCTGGCAACATACTCTGCTTCAGTTGTTGAGTTAGCTACTATAGTCTGCTTCTTACATTGCCATAAAATCAGCCTCTTGCCAATAAATTGACAACCTCCTATTGTGGATTTCCTGTCAAGGCTAGCTCTAGCATAATCACTATCTAAAAAAGGTTCCAAGTCAAATGGTGAATCTCTAGGATACCAAAGGCCCAATTTAGGTTGACCTTTCAAGTATCTAAAGATCCTCTTCACAGCATAAAGATGTGAGATTTTAGGTGTAACTTAGAACCTTACATAAGCACAAACAGCAAACATTATGTCAGGCCTAGAAGCTGTTAAGTACATCAATGAGCCCATCATTTATCTTGTATAAATGAACATCTACAGCTTCAGCTTCTTCATCCTTAACCAATGCCTTATTAGTCTCTATTGGAGTGCTTGCTATCTTCACAGTGGCAAAATTAAACTTCTTCAATATGTCAGCCACATATTTGTCTTGGCTAATGATAATTCCATCCTTTTTATGTTGTTCTTGCAATCTAGAAGAAAGTGGTGTTTCCCCTAGAACTCAATCTAGAATCTCTTGTGTAATTAAACCTTCAAACTCATCACATAAAGACTTCTTTGTGACCCAAAGATGATATCATCAACATAATCGATTACTAATAAGATCTCCCTGTGTCCTTCTTGATGAACAAAGTCTTATAATAGCGACTTTCTAAATCCATTTTCAATTTAAGTAGGTAAGATAGGTCTCATCCAGGCTCTAGAGCTTGATGTTGACACATATAAAGCTTTTTCTACCTTATACAACTTTGTCAGGAAAAATGTGAATCTTCAAAACCGGAGGGGGACACACCTAAACATCTCTTTAATAGTACCATGTAGACAGGCATGCTTCACATCCATCTGGTACACAATAAAAAACCCCATAAATGATGCAATAGGCAAAAACAAGCCTGATTTCTTCATATCCTAGAATAAGGAGCTAAAATATCTTAATCAATAACTTTTTCTTAGGTATAACCTTGTGCAACCAGTCTTGCCTTATTTCTTACTACAATTCCTCTCTTATCCTTTTTGTTTCTAAAGACCTATTTTGTTCCAATGGCCCTCTTGCCATCAGGCAGATCAACCAGTGTCCAACCTTTTGAAGTTTAAAAGGCATAAAAGCCTCCTCTTGCATTGCCTCTACCCAGCTTGGATCTTCCAAAGCTTGAATCACCTTCTTAGGTTCTTTTTGAGAGAGAAAACAGGCAAATAAGCAGTTTTGATAATCTTTGTAATTTGTTCTTCTACTTGCTTTTTATATGTAAACTTCATAGCATGTTCATCAGAAATCTTGGTCATTCTCCTTGTTTGAATAGCTAAATTTAAGTCTCCAATGATCTAATCTTTAGGATGATCCTTGTCAATTCTGGTTATTGGAATATGACTGTCTATAGGTTGTTTCCAGTTGTTGAGGTCTTATGCTCCGCTACACTTCTCATATCATAAGCAGTATCCAAAATTCCAGTATCATCCTGGGGTCTCATTGAACAAAGTGGAAGTGTTAAGGAATTTTTAAAGGTGAAAAGTGTTCATTGAGAGGGACACTCTATGGATGGGTACTGTGGTGGGGGTGACTGGGTCGGTGAGTGGGGTGGGATGGGATGGATTGTTGTGGGGTGGAGTCTCTATGTGGTGCGTTTCTTCTCAAGATAAATTTTACTAGATATTTTATTTATTACGTTAAGAAATCGTATAAATTCAAACCTTTAGAGGCTTTAGCAGCATTAACTGGTGAAGATAGATCATCATCAGTACAAGATGGTCCAGCAGTACTAACAGGTATACTAACAGTATTAATACTATTAGTGTTATTAGGATGTACAGTCTGCTTTTCTTGTTGAAGTAGCCTTTCAAACTCACTTCTTGTGGCTTTTGTCATCATTCCCATCTTTATCTGAAGCTCCACTTTCATCCATTTCAGTAGGCTTCTCTTTAGCATCTTCTTCACTGACCTTAGGATCTTGAGAGATTAATGGATCAGTTGTGCAGATAGGTATTAGGATGTACTCTTGTTCATGTTCTATCTTCTTTTCAACTTGACCTGCAATAATATTATCTTTAGTTCCTGCAATACCATTAGTTTGATTTCCTGCAACAACTTAACACTAGAAAAACAAAACCCCCCCCCCCCCCCCCCCCCCCCCCCCCCCCCCCCCCCCCCCCCCCCTTCATAGATTTTGTCAAAGAGATCAGCATCAAAAGCTCTAGTTGGTCCATTTCTGTCACATTAGGTGCTATTTTCAAGAAATCTATGTTAAGGTTTCTTAACTATCCTGGTCCTTTGTTAAATACTCTCATAGCTTCTAACACAGAGTAACAACAAAAAATTCCCTCATCAGCTTTTTCCATTAAAACCTTGCCTAGATGATCCTTGGTATTTAAGATGGTAACAGGACACCCAAAAGGTTTTATGAAGTCTATCAATGGTGTTCTTCCATGAATAAGTTCATAAGGTGTCTTGTTATGTGGCTTAATTACTAAGACCCTTATTTAGCAATAGCAAGCAGTATTATTGCTTTAAGCCCAAAAGGTGGTGGTAACTTAGAGAGAGACAACTACATTAAGCTCTTACTAGCCTTCTATCTGTGTTCTATTCCTTATCTTCAGCAAACACCTTTCTATGAAGAGTCCTTTTGCACCACTGAATTCCCTCTTAATTCCCCTTTATTTCTAAGACTCTGATTAATTACACTATTTTTGAACTCATGTTCCATTGTCACATCTGATAACTTTGTACTTTTATGGTATAGTTGATTTTCTATTTCTGTTTATGAATGGTCTTTAAATTCCCATAGTCTATCCTTAGTGGCTAAAAAGAATACCCAAAAATTAATAAAGTCATCAGTGACAAACTAGGCAATAAGACTTTTCATTTAAACTCTAACATTTATAGGGACCAAATAGATCATAAGGAAGCATATGTAAGGGTTTGCTGATTGAGTTTACAAGTTTGGCCTTATAGGAGGCTTTATGTTGCTTTCCTTTCTGACAAGCAACAAGAATGGTCATTTTTTCAAAAATCTTGAAGGCAACTCTAACAAGGTTTCCACCCTCACAGTTTGTTCATGTTTTTAAAGTTTATTTGACCAAGTCTCTATGCCTAATTGGATTATCAATTGTGGCTTAGCAATAGAGGCAAGTTAAACCTTAGTGGGAACAACACTCTTTAGGTCATACTGTAAATGTTATCTTTCTTAGAACTACTTAGCATACTGACTTTCATTCAATAGCTAAAGTCAGAAGTATGGACAAGACATTCAGTGTCAGTTAAAAGAAAAATTATTCTTTTGTCACAAATTTATGACACTAAACAAGTTATACTTAAGCTCCTTACAAAAGTACACATTATTAAAATCCAATGTTCTTGTTTTGATTTTACTTTTTCCCAGAAATTCTACCTTTGCCATCTCCAAAGGAAACAAATCCACCATCATAATCTTCATATTCAGTAAGATAGCATTTGTTTCCAATCATGTGCCTTGAGCAACCACTGTCAATAACTCTTTTCTCCTTGTACTCCTTCTGCTGTGGGTTGCCCTGCACATAAAATAAGAGAATTAGGCTCTTTTGGGGATCCAAGCCATTATAAACTTAGATCTGCCTCGTGCATCAATATAAGAATATTTCTTGAAAGTATTTGATGCACTACTATTTTTGGCTTTCCAAACCCAGCATGCTGAGGCCTTAACAGCATTAGCCCCTTTTCCTTTGTTTTTACTTACTACTGCTCTATACCTAGCAGTAGTATCTTTTACCATGACAGTATTAACTGTTTTATTGAAAATACTATTCTTGTTTGTGTTAAATGGCCTTGTGACTTGTAAATATCCCTTTTTGTAAGTATTTGATATTGATCTTGGATGATTCACAGTTGGTTTTGAGCCAACAGTATTAATTGGTCTGACAACAGTATTAATTCTAGCACCAATAGTATTAACACTTGCACCAACAGTATTAACACTTGCACCAACACTATTAATACTTGCACTAGCAGTATTAATTTTTCCAGACTTGGTTAATACTGCTTGTGGAACAAATCTTCTATTAGGGTGAGGGTGAGTCATTTTATTAGCAAAGTTCTTGTGATTCACCCTTTTTGAGTTGTTCCACACTGGTCTTATAACCTTTTTATTACACACATAATGAAGATGCTCAAAACTTCCACAAACAAAACAAGCTTTATTAATCATCTTAAAGTCACTTCCTAGTCTTTGGTACATAAGATTATTCTAGTTTCTTTGGTTCCCTCTAGGATAGTGTTTGTTTTGTTTAGTTGTTTCTACCTTCTCTACTGTTTCCCTGGCTGACTTAACAAGTTTTATCTTTTCAGTGCTAGAACTAACAGTTTTATCATTAGGTATAATTTCTATCTCACTTTCATCATCAGAATTCCAATCCTCAATGACTGGAGGTCTAAAGCTGTTCATCCTAACAGTTTTAGGTTCTACTGCATCACCATTACTTTTTGCATTAGCAGACTCATGATTTGACTCAACTGCCTTAACATTACTAGGTGTAACAACAATAGTAACATCCAAATTCTCACTTTCAACAATTTTATCCATAAACGTTAGATCAGGTTTGAGAGGCACGAAATTCCCTGTAAAAGGTGGGGGAACTGCATGATATCCCTTATCAGATTTGGACTTATTATGCTCCTGATTTTTTAACATCTCTGATGTATTCACAAACCTTTCTACTGCAGGAGAAGCTGCAGTAGAAGAAGTTGTATTATATCCTATACCAGTTTTAAACTTGTCAACAACTTGACTTTCCAGTAAATCATTCAAAGATTTAGATGAATTTTGAAACTTCTCTAATGTTAGTTTTAATTCATCTCTCTCTTTTTCTGCTTTTTCCAATTTCTTTTTGTTTTCAACTAAAGCTGTAACACCCCCATTTTTACAATATAGCAGCGGAAGCTAATCTGGGGTATTACTTCATGGATACAACAATCATTTTCATAGAAAATGACCCAAAAGAGACATTTATTCAAAAGATATGTTATCATTCATTTTAAATCAAAGTTTTACAAAGGCAGGTCCCAAAATCTAGAAACATAAAATGTGAATGATAACAAGTTTTAGCCTAGAACAAGAATCTACCTCAGAATCTGAACTGGAAGAACTTCTTGAAGATGTATGTGCCATCAATGCAAAGTTTGTAGGATGCTCTTCCTCAGCTTGGTAGCTCTAGTTATACCCTCCAATTCCATCTTGAGCAACCAGGGCATTTTCAGTGGGAGTTTCCACTGTTACAGTTCTTTTACTATTCTCTCTTCCTCAGTTTTCTTGATTTCTAGGAGCTCTACATTCCCTTGCAAAGTGACCATTTTTATGACAATTGTAGCACTCCACTTTAGACTTGTCAAATCCAACTCTTTGGCCATTTACATCCAACTTCCTGTCTGTCCTCTTGATGAATCTCCTAGATCTAATTGTCAGCATGGCCATTTCCCATTATAAATCCATTTCTTCTAGGGCATCAGGATCAATTTGTTCTAGACCCTCTCTTGAAAGTTAAGGAGTGTTAGGCTGACTAGCTAGGAAAGACACATCTTTTTCCCCAACAGGGGCATCACTGAGGTTATATCCTGATGTGGGGATTACTTTGTTGTATAAGGAAGCACTAACTCTATAAGCAGGTTATCTACCTTCATTTGTGCTGCTACTGTTGTTAGTGCTGTTGGAGGACACAAAAGCCACATTTTGTAGATTTTGGCTTGTACTTGATGATCCTGTAAGTTCAGGTTCATATATCTTTCAGTTTTTGTACAAGTCATCCAAACTGATGGTCTCTATTTCCTCTTTGTTCCTCCAGATCAAAGCATGAGTCTTCCATTCAGATGGAATACTTCTCAACAGTTTTAAGTTCATGTCCTCTTGTGTAATAACTTCACCTTGGATCTCCAACTGACTAATAAGTTTTTGCAACCTGTCAAAAGTTTGATCTATTATTTTTGAGCTTGGTCCTAAAAAGTTCTTATATTGTTGCTTGAGTAGTGTCCTTTGAACTTTCTTGGATTCCTTGTTTCCTCCATACCTCTTCTCTATGGCTTCCATAAGCAATTTTGCATCTTTATATGAATGGAACTTCAGTTGATCCTTATTTGGGAGTGCCATCAATAGAATTCCTCTAGCCTTCATCTCATTCCTTCTGTCCTGCTTTTCTTTTGCAGTAGTAGGTTTATATTCCTACTTAGTTTCTCTAACATTTCTCTTCAGCACTTTGTTACCATTCAAAATTACTTCCCAGATTGAGTAATCAGTCATGAGAAAGTATTGTTCTATCCTCATTAACCAGAGATCGTATTCCCCTGGGTTGAGGATAGGAAGTCTTGCAGTCAGAGTTGTAGAAGTAGTTCCTGCCTCCATTAAAAATATTGTGAAATAGATCTAATATATATTATTTGTTTCCTCTTATTCAAAGCTTCACAACAAGCTCTGATACCAATTGTGAAGATTAAAGAATCGTTGTAAGCTCAGATTTTTTAGATCTATATATCTAGGATAATAACAATGAACATAAAGAATATGCATAGTGGAAATAGCATAATGAACAAAGTTATTCAACAAGGTTTTTCATCATATCTTCTATGATACATGACTACTACAAGCCCCAATTCTACCTGATCAATGGCAGAACGGTTACCTAATCTAACAGGTTCAATGGAACATTGATCTTGGGGCTACAACACAACTAACTAGGCGTTTACACAAATCACACACCTAGTACACATACTCACACATTTTCTGGTGTTTACATCTTGACACACAGAAAACTATACGACCTATATCTCTTTATATACTAGAGATATTAGGTTTACAAAGGATAAGTATTAGGAAACAACTAAATCTTCCTAACTTTTATAATTATCTTCTTAGAAATATTCTGTAATCTTCCATCATTTGAAGAATTCCTCCTTTGTCTTTTAAGTCCTTCATGTTTTATATATTTTGTCTTATCAACTCAAATATAATTATAACAGATTTCTTATCAAAACTGGTCATGAGGGTTCTCCTATCACTTGTTCTAAGGGGTTATCCTTAGTCTATTGATAATCATCTTGGTACGGTTGATAAAACGTATGCATGGTTTGATTGATTTTTTTTTGTTTAAATAATGATAGTCTTTTAAATTTGATAAATTCATTTAGATAAATCAAAATTTGATTATTGATCTTGAATGATTACTTAAATGTGATCAAAAATAATTATATATGAATTAATAGTAATTGATAGGATAATATTTGATTGGATCCACATATTGTGAATATGATGATTCAACAACACTTATGGATGGTGAAGCAAATGGATTTAAAAACGTATTCGAATCGAACATAGCATTTTAAACATTATTAACATCTGTTTCGGGTTGGAGTAGGGCTTGGTTGTCTTTTTGCTGAACATGGTGTTGTTGTGGTAGCTCGCCAACATCCTGTGAAGTGTTTGGAATATTTGGAGATTGTAACGAATTTGTTGGTGTTGGTGCAGATTCTTCAACTGTTGTAGATGCATCTGGAGTCAGAAGATTCTGATTTGCAAGAGTAGTTCTTTGAGCTTTTGACTGTTGACCACCCATATAATCATCATACATTGCTTAAAATAATAATTCCAATTCACGTTTAGTTGGTTTTTGAGATGTTATTGTTGACGGAGCATAGGTAAGATCGAGTCCTGCACTGATTTGTCGAGAAGTCATGCTTTGAAGCCCGAGTTTTGAACTGCGCTGTTCAAAAGCGATAGCTGAAAGCTCATCAAAAGTGACGTTCATCATCTCCATGATTTTCTTTGTCCTTCGGTTGTATACTTTGAAAGCACAACAAATTAGAAGAATAACCAATGAAAAAGCCAATATCACCTTTTGCTCCAAGCTTCCCAATATCTTCACGATCATTCTTGGGATAACAGAGAGCCTCGAATACATGTAGGAAAGAGATATCTAGGTTTTTTGCCGTTAATAAGCTCGTATGATGTTTTGTTGAATCTTCGATGAATGATGGAGCGGTTTTGAGTGTAGCACGTAATAGCAATTGCTTCAGCCCATAAAAATAACAAAGCACAAGAAAAGATCAACATTGTTCTAGCGGTCTCTACTAACGTACGATTTCTGCGTTCCACGACTCCATTTTGTTGAGGTGTTCTGACAGAAGATGCTTGGTGAGAGATGCCAATACTGTCAAAGTATTCTTTAAGCACTTGATTTTTGAATTCTATGCCATTGTCTATTCTTACAATGATGACTTGAGCTTGCAGTAGAGATGTAATTTTCTTTAGAAAGGTTTTAATCTCCTCTGGTGCTTCATTTTTTGATCTGAGAAAATGTACCTAAGTAAAACGAGAGTAATTATCCACTATCACCAGAACATACCGCTTTCCATTGATACGTTCGACTCTCATTGGACCACACAAATCCATATGGAGAAGGTGTAACCTCTGCTTTGAATTTAGAACATGTTTTGGTTTATGAGAAGCCTTTTTGCTTTTTCCTTGCTCACATGTACGACATAGATGTTCTTTTTGGTATTTGAATTTTGGAAGACCGATGACAAGATCATTTTTGGTAAGGTCATTTATGGTGTAAAAATTTAGGTGGGATAGACGTTGATGCCATAACCAAGACTTGGTAGAAGTAGCATGATCCATGAGTCAAATTGGAGATGTAGAGGCCATTTCATGGAGATTGATGGTGTAAAGGTTTGTTGTACGATTTCCTTTCAACAAGTCAACTCCTTCTAGATTTCTGACGAAAGTGGTGTTCCTTCTGAAAGCGACCTCTAAATCTGAATCAAAAAATTGCCCAACCAAAAACAAGTTGTGCCCCAAGCCCTCAATAAAATAAACCCTGGTGATCAATATATTCCCCCAATGATGATCACCATAACCCAAAATTGCAGCAATATGATTATTTTCAAAGCGGACGGTGTAACACCCCCATTTTTACAATATAGCAGCGGAAGCTAATCTAGGGTATTACTTCATGGAAACAACAATCATAATCATAGAAAACGACCCAAAAGATACGTTATCATTCATTTAAAATCAGAGTTTTACAACGGCAGGTCCCAAAATCTAGTTACATACAATGTGAATGATAACAAGTTTTAGCCATCTTCGAGTCCATGCCACTCCGTGCCGTATATTGCTCAATAACCTGAGATAAACATGCTAAAAAGTCAACACAAAGGTTGAGTGAAATTCATAGGTTTGATAAACAGTTTGAATACAAGTCATAGTGTAATAATTGTACAAACACAATTATTATGAAAATGGTATTGTTATGATCTTGGGTCACGTTATTATATACCCGTTATTTGTAATAATTGCAACGAATACAATTATCATAGTAACAGTGTATTATTGCGTTATCGTCTTGTTTGGTCTGTTTGGTCTGATTGGTCTTGTCTGGTCTTGTTCCTTGTCTAAGCACATCGCACTAACACATTATCATCAAAAGTCAATTTAATGACTTGAAGAGCTCATAATATCAACATATTAACATCCCAAAGTCAATTTAACGACTTGTAGGATTTATGACACTAACACATTATCATCCAAAAGTCAATTTAACGACTTGAAGTCAAATTTAACGACTTGTAGGATTTATAATATTAACACATTAATATCCAAAGTCAATTTAACGACTTGAAGTCAAATTTAACGACTTGAAGTCAAATTTAACGACTTGTAGGATAGATAACTTAGACAGCAATTGTAATGATATGTCAGGATAGCATGTAACTTGTATTCGTAATTTATAGCAGGTATCCCCCTCACGGGTTTATGAAAAGATTGAAATGCGAGGCTATGAATTCACTAAGTCTTTGAAAGTAATCACATGTATAAAGGATAAAACGAGTATGTAAAAGAGTTTGTAAACAAGAATGTATCCCTCGTGGGTTTATAAACATGTAAAATAAGTAAAGCGTGGTTATGAACTTACTACGTCTTTGAAAAGTAATCATCATGTTATAAGATAAAAAGAGTTGTAATGATTTTGTAACAAGGCATGTATCCCCTCGCGGGTTTATAAAACATGTAAAATAAGTAAAGGCGAGGTTATGAACTTCACTAAGTCCTTGAAAAGCAATCACATTGTTATAAGATAAACGAGTATGTAATAGAGTTTGTAACAAGCATGTATCCCCCTCGCGGGTTTATAAAACATGTAAAATAAGTAAAGGCGAGGTTATGAACTTCACTAAGTCTTTGAAAAGTAATCACATTGTTATAAGATAAACGAGTATGTAAAAGAGTTTGTAACAAGCATGTATCCCCCTCGCGGGTTTATAAAACATGTAAAATAAGTAAAGGCGAGGTTATGAACTTCACCTGATAGGTAGATGCAATAAATATTCCAAAATGAAAGCTGACGACCTTATCACAATCTTAACCGGGGAAGGTTGATATAGCAAAATGATAATAAACAGCCACGTCACGTAACCTGAGTAAATTTGTCAAGTCTTAAGAAGATTGTACTCTAGAACTTTAGTTTTAAGAGTTATGAGTTTGATTGAAGAGTTTGGAATTATTGTATCACCGTTCGGGCCATCATAATTCAGAAGTCATTCAGTAAACGTTTGAGGAGCTAGGGCACTTTAAATCGTAAACCCAACAACTCAGTCAGAACGTAATACCAAGATGAAACCCCTTAATATGAAGCTCCCTAGTATTGTGATATGATATAATTGGTTTTAAGCGTTTTGATCAATATCTGGAAATGTTAAGCACGAGAAGCATTAATTAAAGTTATGTCTTGTAAGGTTTTAAACATGTTTTTATACTTTTTCAAAATGTTACATTTTAGACCCTTGAGTTTGAAAAGTGGCAAAATATACCCTCGGAGTTTGCACTTTTACGAGTTTGGTCCTTCAAGTTTAAAAGATATACCAAGTAAACCTTGTACTTTGAAAAGTGACATAATAGACCCCTATAGTTATAACTTTGATAAAATGACATATTCAGCCCTTTTAGTTATAAGTTTCTAAAAGTTACGATATATACCCCTTGCATGGATAATATTTACAAAACATGTCCAAATTGCCATGCAAGCTTATTTTAACATTTCAATAGACATTTATAAGTTATAATAAACTAAAATATGAAGATTTAACGCAACGCAAGTTTAAAATAACGATTCGTTAAGCTAGGAAGCAAAACGGGTCAAATTAGGGTTTTAAGTTCAAATTCATTCAATAATCAATAAAGTGGTTATTTTAACATTATTTAAGCATGCTAGGATAGATTATAATAATATTTAATCATTATAACATTTAGTTTTAAGAAAAACATAAAATTAGGGTTTCAGGTGTACGGTTTTGGATCAAAATGGAAAATGAGCATGAATTGAGTTATGAAACTTTAACAAGAGTATATTTAGGATCATATGAACATTATAAGAGTGTAGGAGCAGAAGTATAATTCTTAGAACCTGGGTTTGAGCTTCAAGGAGCAAAAATGGTGGAAATGGGTCGTTTCGGGTAGTATTTCCACTCGTACGCCTTGTATATCCCCCCCAATTCCCTGTTCCCGGGGCTTCAAATCTTCAAAGCTTTACTTGATTGATCTTCTTAGATGATCCTAGGATCATATGGAGCAGAGAATGTTTGCTCAATTGGGTTATAGAAAGAAGAAGTGGGGGATGAAAATGAATGAAGGGTTTTGAGTTCTATTTATAGGCGAATGATCCTTGGAGGCTAAGGTTTCTTAAGGATTAAGGTAAGGACAGGTGGGGGGTGACTATGAGATGCTATGGGCTGAGTTGGAAGCTATGGAAGTGGTGGCAAGATTATAAAAGAGGTGATGTGGAGGTGTTTGTAGCCGCGGCTGCCATAGGTAAAAAGAAGAGTCATGTGGCTTGATTTTTGACCAAGAAAAGGTATAAGGAGCTTAGTAAGCTGCTTAGGAGGGTTATGGTGCTTGTCATGGAGGTGCTTGTGTGCAAGAAATAGTTTAAAGTGGGTCAAATTGCAAAGAATTCAGCCGCGGGTTCAATATGGTTCGGTTAGGGTTTCTTTGAGTTTCTAGGCTTGTAATTCGAATGTACTTGATTAGGAGTGATAGATTACTGACCTTAGGTCTTGTATTAAGGATTATAATCAAGGTTTGATAAGTGGTTTAGGTTAAAATGGGTCGAAAATGAATGAAATATGTCGCGGGTTCAATTTAGGACATATTAGGGCACGTATAGGTTTATTTAGGGTTTTCAAGCTTCCAATTCTTGTACATTGCTAATTTAATGATTGATAAATGTCCACAAGACTCATATTAAGTGTTATTAGCAAGAATCCATAGGTGGTTAGGATTTAAAATAGGTAAAAACGAATAAACGGGTCGAATGTTCCATTTAGGGCACAATTAGGGTTTCTTGGTTTTAATTCGTGTATAATGGTAATGAAATGATGAAATGATGATTGAATACGATTGATAATGTTGTAATATAAGTTATTACAACTTATTTGAGTGTTGGTTTGGGTTTACAATAGATAAAAATAAAGAAACGGGTCATAGTTTAGAAACTAGCTTGGTTTTAGGGTTTTGAATTAGGGTTTTGAGTGTAAAAATATGTATGAAAGCTTATGAGTAGAGTAGTTTGAGTTTACACATTGTTTATTGAGTGTAGTAGCTTGTACAAAAGTGGTGGTGAAGAAACTAGAATGAAAACGGAGGTAAAACGGCTATTTTGGAGGTCATGCATTAATGACTTGTACATTAAGCTTTGAAAACTTATACTTGACTTGGAGGTTGTTTATATTTCAAATGAGATGTTATATTACTTGTACATGAGTTTTAGTAGTTTGTACATTCACTTTAGATATTAATCCTTCATGGGTTTAGGGTTTAGAGGTGCACGATAACGGTTTAAAGCCTGTTTTGATATAACATAGCGAATGGTACATTATAGGAATAATGTACTTTGTAATATGAATATGATGATATTGACTTGACATGTTATGATGTTTGCTTGACATATATGAAGACAGGATTGCCATAGATAGGTTGCGTGAGCTCGTCTACTTTAGTTATGCAAATTACATTATATATTGAGATATTGATAATGCAAGTAATATAATAAAGTGAAAAATTTCCCCGTACAATTGTGATCATAGTAAAATAGGTTGATGAAAATTCTGAGTTGTTATAGTCTCCACCCCTTACAGAAATCTCGTCTCGAGATTTAGTTGAAAGTTATAGTGGTATTGTTTGAGAATAGATGTAGGTACTGGGCATGAACTTGATCTTTATGTTAGGCTAATCAAGGTCACAAGTCCACGTGTGTGATGCATTTATAATTATGTTGCGCACCATAATTATAATTACCTCCTTTCACACGTCTACTTATTTTCAAGATCACACCTCTTGATGACAGCCAATAGAATTTCTTCAGATCCTGATAGAACCTGGGTGGATGAAATACTTCGATTTATGAGACCTGTAGGTTATGGGCCTACCACGCTTCTGCTGCTCTACTCTGATCGTAAAGAATCGCTATTCATTAACCTTTAAACATCGAATAAGAATGCTATCACAAGTCTTTGTCAA
The DNA here is from genome assembly GCA_026074375.1 of Tanacetum coccineum. Classification (NCBI taxonomy): domain Eukaryota; kingdom Viridiplantae; phylum Streptophyta; class Magnoliopsida; order Asterales; family Asteraceae; genus Tanacetum; species Tanacetum coccineum. Next base: position 48,635 of record BQNB010029868.1, read on the forward strand.
AATTTTCATACCTAGTGGTATTGAAATCATTTGACAAGTATAGATTTTCTTGTGGGTTTCCTTGTTATTATTGTTGCAGAATTACAACAGAGAATTTTTAGAATACGGAGATCATGGAATGAGTGATGTCAAGGAATGATTATGAATTTGTAAGAGAGTTGCTAATCACGTGAGATACAGATTTTGAAATGAACAGATGATGAAGGTAATAATGATAATGAAGGTAATAATGATAATGATTAAGGAATTGTTTGTACAAACGGATTGAAAGAAACTTGTTTGTACGTATGTTATATACTTAAGCCTACTTATTTATAATTTGTCACTTACAAAAAGAAGCGTTCAACTCCTTGTAACTGAGAATTTATAAATTCATAGTTCGGAGATTTATAATTTCCTTATTCAAATGAAGAAGTGACCTAATTCATTTCAATAAGATGATCATAAATCGTCTTACCTAAGCATAAAAACATGATATGGTAATGTGTAGAAAATGATATGATCATGAATGGTTAGATAATATTGAGATGTTGATTGTACTGACGCCCATATAATCGAGGATGATAATTTATGTTTCAAAGGTATGAGGAGAGTATTCAGAGTTGAACATGATAGAATTGACGAGTTTTGATATCATCAGATAACAAGATGTAACGGAATCATCACTTTATTATTTCATGGATAGCTTTACATATGAAACTTTAAAGGGGTTGACACTTATGCTACATGTCTCGAGATTTAGTTAAGAGATACAATGATGTTGGAAAATAGATGTGGATATTTAGCACGAATTTGATCTTCTCGTTCCCATGTAAATTCAGAGTTCCATCTTACTTTGACTATAGGGATGCATCTTCGTCTTAGTTGCTTGACTTCTCGATCCATAATCTCCACTGATTCTTCCACATAGTTAAGTTTATCATCAAGCCAAATTTCTTTCTTTGGAATGATGAGGGATTCGTCACATAAGTTTTTCTTAGAAACGTGAGAAGTACCGTTGTCTGTTTTTGATGAGCACTGACTTTTGTAATGCCCTTTCTCTCCACAGGCATGACAAGTTACAAACACTGATAGCAGGTTGCTTCCCGTGGCTAGTCCTTTGCTTCTGCAGTTCCTGGTCAGATGACCCACCTTGTTGCAATTTTGACACTTGACAATGCAAACTCCTGTGTGATGTAGGGTGCATCTTGTACACAAAGGGAGGTTTCCATGGTATTTTTTGGCAGGATAAGTCCTAACAGTTTCTTGTCTTCTATTCTGCTGTTGGTGGTAATCATTGTTATGGTTGTTTTTGTTGTTGTTGTCTTGGTAGTTGTTGTTATTGCGATTGTTGGAGTGGTTATTGTTGTTGTGTTTGGGATAGTTGTTGTTGGTGGTGTTTCCTCTATCTTCAAACTTTCTTTTGTGATTGTTGATTCCTTTTCTTGCTATTGGAGTTCTGCTTGTCTCGGTGTTCTTGTTAGTATTGTCAGTATTTGCCATGTTAGCAGTTTGTGCTTTCAAAGCAGTAGCAACACTATCAGCCACTAGTTGCCGGATGGCATCCTGAGTCATGGCTGGTGCTGCGGATGTTGATGTTCTCTTGGGAGGCATTCTATCAACAGAAGATAACACGTAGTAAGAATGATATCCTAAGTAATAAAAGAGAATGTGATGCTTAAAATGCTTAAGGAGTAATGAATTTTAAGCACTTATGGTATGATTTATAATGATGAAGACGGAAATAATGATTAAATGATGGAGATGATGATGAAAGAGAGATAAGTTGGAAACAATAAGGTACGAAACGGGATTGCCTTTATAAATAACTTGCCTTTTTACTATACATAGTCAACATTTGACAAGCGTTTTTATTTATACCATACATCCCATGGCTAGGATAAAGCTGAAATAGTTTAAGAGTTTGTTGATTTTGAGCCGGTAGATGACATCCTAAAGATCCTCCTGATCCGTTTGGTGACGAGCTTGGATTTTCTCAATGATTTGTTCAAGATCGGAAATTCTGTAGTAAGCAAAGGCAATCTTATCCTTTTGCCCTAACTGCTTCTTTTGAAGTTTGATAATCTGAGTACGGATTTTCTTGAGTTCGGTCTTTAGTTCGTCACTATTCCTTCGTATGATCATTCTATCAATACGTCATTCTTCTATTTTCTCGATGTGGTGAAGAAAGAGTTCATCTAAGTAATTCAAAATATCTTCGATTTGTCCCTCATGATGTTTCAGATACATCTTAATTTCCTATTTTAAATATCTGAGGTGGGGTAGGAGTATAAACTGAGAAAGATGGTGATACCAAATCACATGTTTGATTCCGGGATGAATTAGATAACGTAGTTGAGGAAGAAGATGGGGAATGGATTCGCTTCTTAGGTGGTAATAGTTCTTCAGGAATAAAGAAATATCGAGGATTAAGTAGTAATGATGGTGGTAATACCGAAGATGGAGTCAAAATAGCTGGTGGAGTAATGGGATCTGGTGATGAAATAGGTGATTCCTAAGCATAAAATGCTTGTACGTTCTTTAAATAAGGATTATTATAGAGAGGTGAGATCACTGATGGGATTATATTAGTGTTTTCCGAAGAGTTAAAAGAAATGCTTCCTGATGAAGCTGGGAAGTAATCCGATGAGACTGAAGTATAATTAAGAATATTCATAGAGGAAAAAGCATCCTCGATATCGGAAGTAGAGTGATTAGGAGAAGACATCGTTCTGATAACAACCCAGTTTGTAAATAACATAAGTTATTTATGTAATAGTATAATAGATATGTATCTTTACGTACTTGTTCTGGAATGTAGTGGCAACGATGACGTCCTTGATGCTGAAATATGAAAATGTATTTAGTTAGAGGTTTTGACCTTGTTCACTAATAACCATGGCGCAGGATTCCAATTGATAACACCCCCATTTTTACAATATAGCAGCGAAAGCTAAATCTTGGGTATTACTCATGATACAACAATCATAATCATAAGAAAAACAACTTTTAAAAGAGAACTTGTTGAAAAATATAGTATCATTCATATAATCAGAGTTTTTACAAAATGAGAGGTTCAAAATCTAAAATATTATGTTTTGAATGATAATAGTTCAGACCAACTTCGAGTCCATGTCACTCCGTGCCGCAAACTCTCAATTCCTGAGAAACACAGCTAAAAAGTCAACACATGGATGAGAGAAATTCATAGGTTTGAATATAAACAGTTTTGAATACAAGTAATAGTAAATATAATTGTATAAACACAATTAATAATGAAAAAGAATTGTTATGATCTTTGGGGTCATGTTATTATAAAACCCGTTATTAGTAATGATTGCAACGAATGCAATTATCATAGAAACAGTGTATTACTGCGTTATTGTCTTGTTTGGTCTGTTTGGTCTTGTTCTCATGTCACCAACACATTATCATCCAAAGTCAATTTAACGACTTGAAGAGCTCATAATATCAATATATTAACATCCAAAGTCAATTTAATGACTTGAAGTCAACTTTAACGACTTGTAGGATTTATTACACTAACATTCTATACCAAAGTCAATTTAACGACTTAGAAGTCAAATTTAACGACGTTAGGATTATGAAAACTAACACATTAATATCCAAAAGTCAATTAAACGACTTGAATCAAATTTATCCGACTTGATAGGATTTATACTATTAACACATTAATATCCAAATCAATTTAACGACTTGAAGTCAAATTTAATGACTTGTGGGATAGATAACTTAGACAGCAATTGTAATGATATGTCAGGATAGCATGTAACTTGTATTCGTAATTTATAGCAGGTATCCCCCTCACGGGTTTATGAAAGCATTAAAGAGATTAAAAGTGAGGCTATGAACTCACTAAGTCATTGAAAAACAATCACATTGCTATAAGATAAATGAGTATGTAAAAAGAAGTTTGTAACCAGCATGTATCCCCCTCCAGGTTTTTAAAATAAGTAAAATGAATAAAGGCGAGGTTATGAAACTTCACTCTGGAAGGTATATGTAATAAATATTTCTGAAATGAAAAGCTGACGACCTAACACAATCTTAACCAGGGAATGTTTGATAAATAATTGATAATATACAGCCACGTCACGCAACCTGAGTAAATAGTTGAGTACATAGGAAGATTGTACTCTAAACTTTAGTTTTAAGAGTTATGAGTTTGATTAGTAGTTTGGAATTATTGTATCACCGTTCGGGCCATCATAATTCAGAATTCTTCAGTAAACTTTTTGATGAGCTAGGGCACTTAAATCGAAACCCAACGACACAGACAGGAAGCGTAATACCAAGATGAAACTCCATAATATGAAAGCTCCCATAGTAATTGTGATATGAATAAATCGGTTTTTAAGCGTTTTAATCAATATCCTGGAAATGTTACCACGATAAGCGTTTTTATTAAAGTTAGTTGATAATGTTATGAGCATGATTTTATACTTTTTCAAATGTTACATTTTAGACCCTGGGGTTTGAAAAATTGCAAATAGGCCCTTGGAGTTTGCATTTTTACGACTTTGGTCCTTCAACTTTGAAAGATATACCAAGTAAACCTTGGACTTTGAAAAGTTACATAATAGACCCCTATAGTTATAACTTTGATAAAATGACATATTCAGCCTCTTTAGTTATAAATTTCAGAAAGTTACGATATATACCCCTTGCATGGATTATAATTACAAAACATGTCCAAATTGCCATGCAAGCTTATTTTAACATTTCAATAGACATTTATAAGTTATAATAAACTAAAATATGAAGTTTTAACATAACACAAGTTTAATTTAACGATTCGTTAAGCTAGGAAGTAAAACGGGTCAAATTAGGGTTTTAAAATGAAAACGCGCGGGTTTTAAGATTAAATTCTTTCATGACTTATCAAAGCACTTATTTTAACATTATATAAGCTTATTAGGATAGATTATAACAATAGTTTACAAGTTTAGCTCATAGTTTAAGTAAAAACATGAAATTAGGGTTTCGGGTGTACGGTTTTGGATCAAAAAGGCATAACACTTAGGTTTTTGAGTTCAAAGCTTTATATTATGATTTTAACAAGATCATATGAACATTATGACGTTATGAAAGCAGAATATAAGCTTAGAGAACCTGGTTTGAGCTTATAGCTTGGAAGCGGGTCAGAATCAGGACTTTCGGCTTCGTACGCCTAGAATAATGACTCCCGAGCTTCGTTTCTTGGTTTCTTTTGCTTCCTTTCTGTACTTGAGACTTCTTAAGATCACTTAGGATTTATTAGAGCAAAGGATTGCTTCTATGAAGGGTTATAGAGGAGGAAATGAGGGATGAATAAAAATGAATGATTTAGGTTCCTATTTATAGTAGTTTTAAGGCAAAGGAGTTAAGGAACACTTTGGATCTGTTCATATACGTATGGAGGGTTTAGAGGGTGACTAGGATAGGCTATATGGTGATTTGTTAAGGCTAGGAACTAGATTGAAGTAGTGTTGGAGTCCTTGTGGTGCCACGACTTGAAAAGAAAGAACAAGAGCACATGTGAAGCTTTTTAATCAAAACAAAATGAAGATATTTGTTGTAGTAGCTAAGTAAGCAACTTAGGATGCATGTGGGTAAGTTATTTTGCAAAGGAATCTGCAAGAAAAATAGTTAAAATGGGTCATTTTGCAATGGTTTGTATTTCGGGTTCATTTAGGGTTCATAAGGGTTCGGGTTGAGTTTTCTAGCTTGTAATTTGTATTCATTTGATTAAGAATGATAGGTTACTGATCCTAAGACATATATTAAGGATTATAATCAAAATTTGATAGGTGGTTTGGGTTAAATGGGTAGAAAATGAGCAAACGGGTCAAAAGTTACAATTAGGGTACATTAGGTTCTATTTTTACTGGATTTCATTTCTTGTATATTGAAGTTAAAATGATGAAATGATTATTGAAATGATGATAGGATATGATTGTTAATGTTGTAATTTAAGTTATTACAACTTATTTGAGTGTTGGTTTGGGGTTATGATGGATAAAAACCAAGAAACGAGTCATGGTTTAGAAACTAGCTCAGTTTTAGGGTTTAGGGTTTTGAATTAGGGTTTTGAGTGTAAAAATATGTATGAAAGCTTTTGAATAGAATATTTAGGGTTTATATATTGTATATTGAGTGTAATAGCTTGTACAAAGTGACGGTGAAGAAATTAGAACAAAAACGGAGGTAAAACAACTATTTTGGAGATCATGCTTAATGACTTATACATTGAACTTTTAGAGACTTGTACTTTGACTTGAAGAGATTTTATATTTAAAATGAGATGTTATATTTCTTGTACATATGATTTAGTAGCTTGTGCATTCACTTTAGATGTTAATCCTTCATGGAATTAGGGTTTAGAGGCATCCGATAACGGTTTAAAACCCGTTTTGATATGATGTTGCAAATGGTACCTTATAGGAATAATGTACCTTGTAATAATGATATTATGATATTGATTTGACATGTTATGATGTTTGCTTGACATATATGAAGACAGGATTGCCATAGATAGGTTGCGTGAGCTCGTCTACTTTAGTTATGAGTTACATGACATACTGAGATATTGACAATACAAGTAATGTAATAAAGTGAAAAATTTCCTCGTATAATTGTGATCATAGTAAAATAGGTTGATGAAAATTCTTGGTTGTTATAAAAGCAGTGTCTCTTAGTTTGACTTCAAGTTTTAAAACATTAATGCTTTCTTCAAACACAACCTCATTTTTCTTATAGTAAGCTA